>JAWPHD010002593.1:0-249450 GCA_037043455.1 Cyrtodaria siliqua | reverse complement strand
CCCCCCCACCCCCCCTACACATGTGCTTTTCGTACAGGTGTAAATATACCTTGACTCAAATACGCTCGATTGACACACAGCCACCCCACGCATACCACGCCCCCCCCTCCCCCCCCCCCCCCCCCACATGTGCTTTTCGTACAGGTGTAAATATACCTTGACTCAAATACGCTCGATTGACACACAGCCACCCGACGCATACCCGCCCCCCCCCCCCCACCCCCACTACACATGTGCTTTTCGTACAGGTGTAAATATGCCCCCCCCCCCCCTATACACATGTGCTTTTCGTACAGGTGTAAATATACCTTGACTCAAATACGCTCGATTGTGCTGAAAACGACGTAAAACACCGTACAACTAACTTACCAACCAAAGTAGTAAAACAGTCATAAAAGTGTTTTATAGTCTACCAGACAGTTTCTTATTATCACAAATTGGAATAGCTTTCATGCACGAAAATTCCCAGGAGGTGCACATGGGGTCATTCTCCACCAATGGAAGCTGGAAAGTCGATATATGACCTTAGCTGTTGGTGTAACTATAAAATACAATTCAATTCTTTTGAGCAAATCCTGACTTAGCAACAAATAAAGGTTTAAATGAAGATGACGTATGCGAGATAATTTGAACGTGGCACAGTGGCATTTATTTAAAACTCTCAAAAGACTGTGAACTTTGAACAAAACAATTAAAAACTAGTTCGTCATATTTTTTTTAAAATAACAAACAGATTAAACCGGAAATCATTTGAAATTGGGTTTATATAATAATGCCTGGTTTATGAATTGACCTGTCATATTTATAATACACTATCATTCATTGCACGCACCATAGTAGACTACAAATAACTTTGTCAGAAAAAATAATATACATATCAGTGCTGACTAGTTTAAATTATCATATATGACAGACTGCGAAGGACATGTTTCGGTCGTTAGTGATATTACATGTATTTGAATGATCCATCATTTACGAACAGTGACTTGCTTATAAATGGTGCAGAATGATTAACAGACGAGTACACAAAGTGCGCCCATCTTCAACATCGTGAAAACTCGGCCAATTTCGTCATTCTTCGGGATCTTCGAAGAAGTGATATGTTGCGAATGTTGGCGTAGACGCCTTTACGCACAGTTGTTCAAGCTCATATAACCAGCTGCCACTGGACTAAAATTCTTCAATAACATTTTAAACTCAGACTCAGGTTCAACCTTCCAACTCAATCTAAGACTCATGATTTGGAACTCCGGCTCAAGTTCTGTCTTAACTTTTGATGATTAACCTAATTTCAATTGAGTTCGAATCATAGATTTGAGTCTGATTTTTAGACTCAAACATATTGATGAATTTTAGTCCAGTGTAATTGATTATAGCCTTCACTTAGTACAATTAGCTTCTTTCTCTCTTTTTTTATAAATATATGAAAGGGACAAACGGCAATCTCGAAGTATTATTTTATTAATCAAATATCATTTTTACTTTTGACCTCATTGCGTATAATTAAATACAAGGTAATGCAGTATGTCGTTTTCAATTGTTAATTCTTCTGTATTCTGCTATAGCTTTAAATATATTAGGTACAGGAGTGGCCCAGTAAATAGTCAATAAAGTTACTCCAGCACGTGCTCCTAGTGAGTAGTCAATAAAGTTACCCCAGCACGTGCTTCCAAAAAATGTCAAATTTAAACGGATAAATGTGAGCACGCAAAAAATCAAGTATGTATACATAATATATTAAGAACTTTAATTTTGATGTGCGTCCCCACCCACCCCCGCAATTAAACACAAAAGTTCATATGTATGTCATAAAATAATAGTTGTTGGAAGGATACAATGCATTGGTGTGTATGGAGTCATCGGTAGTTAAGAATCATTTTCTGTTTAGATTCAATTTTCACAGCTCCAATTTTAAATTATTTAAACAAAAATCCAGGCTTGAAGATAAGCACACACTTATGCAGAGGTGAAGTGATTTGGTGCATTTTCCATTAAACTGTTATAACAATGTCAGGGACAAAAGTCAAAATGTTATCACAATATAAGTTATCTTGTTAAAATTTAGCCCGTCTAGGGATACAATGAAATTACGTAAATATTGGCTATTTTAAGTCATTAATTTCAGAAATAATGCTATAATATATCAATATATCCTACAACTAAAAGGGTAAATCTAAATCAGAAACTAAAGAGACATTCTCCTTTCATTTTAAGTTTAGACGTTTAACCTGATTCTCTACCCCCCCCCCCACCCGCACCACTGAACGCTAATTACCCGCCCCACACACACCCCACCCACACCCGCCCCCACTGTACGCTAATCAAAGTAACCAGCACCTGTAAAAAACAAAAGAAAACGAATCCTGGTACGAAAAGTACGGGGTTTTGTAAAGGTAATACAAGAGTAAGGTATGTTAGGACTGGTATGTTAACATTTATAACCGTTTGTTTGAAGATCCTGTCATTATTAATACAACTGAAAATTCAAACATAGTTCATTGATACCATGCACCGGTACCATTCAGGGACGTGCACGGTTGTACTGTTGTTTTATTTATTCTCAACACTATTAAAGAATCGCGTGACAAAACAAAAGAAATGTTTTTGTTTTTTTAGTGTAATATCTGTATTTATACTTTATAAGACAGAAATATGTGTTTTTGGTCACTTCCGGAATTTGTAATGGTATTTTTTTCTGCACTTGAAGGCCATAACGTGACTGTCGAATAGGAGTTCAAATTCTGTGATACGCAATAGAGTTATGATGATAAAATGGTAAAATCGGGGATTTATAATAAATACATTTTATTATAAATCCTTGGTAAAACTAACAGCCGTAAAAAAATGTTTTTGACATAACATGTATCAAACAATGTAACTTGAGGCATCTCTATCAAAAAAAGTATTACATTTCGAAATATAAAAATTAAGTACGGTACTTAATATTTCCACAAACATATCTCTTCCAGTGATCTCAGTGTTGTCAAGTCATACAGAATAAAACACAAACTTGTGATTTTATTATTGTAATAATAGTAAACTTAAACCTGTTATGTATTACGCTATTCACATGTGATTTAAACCACGGGGACACATACTTGCGGTTTTCTCTTAGTACTTGATATGTTTTAATCTAGCAGTTAACCGAGATTATTTTTTTATCTCTGTCGATGCCGATGAAACCCTTGCATACAACCAAGATCAACGATCTTTTCTGATTAAAAGTGTTGCAGTGTGATAGCTGACATGTTTGATGTCATGATTAAGTATTCTAACGACGTTTTGAGTTGTTAAACATGTTATTTACATTCGCGATTTACTATGGAAACCTTATGGATACCTACACTACTAAACATACAAATATGCCAATTTTCCCTACAGCGCTGTACTGCGTACAAACTATTACAAATCAAACTTACACTGCAACATCATTCTATATATCTTCTTTTTTTTTTTATTCAGCAAAATTCCAAAAGGTCATAAGACTCACGAGGATACAAAACATATACATAAGGTTGACAGCAGGTGCATGCAATAGGTATGTGTACTTATGCAAAAGTATTAGTGTTTGTACCTCAACACGCTATATAATTATAAAGCTTTTGAAAGTAACAATTCAACAAATATTTTCAATCATGTATGTTATTATTATTATTAATACATTTTAAACAGTTTTTAATCGCATAATATATCCGGAGAAGATGACAGTCATTTAAATCCTAAATAACTTTATTTCACCTGTTATAGAAAACATCAAATAAACTTTAATAACATTTGAAATCTTTGTTAAAAAACATAACAAAACAAAAACAACTTTAAGTTAACTGGTCTTAATATTAAAGAGTAAGTTTCATATATTTTAATAATAAAATGTGTTTTGTACACTAATTACTATTATCTAACACATTTAGCCTTCTTATCTCAAAGGCTTTAAAAACAGAGACACTCAGATTTTTTATAATTTTGTGATTTTCACTATAAGTTCCAAAAATGTAAACATACTTGGTCTTTTCCAATAGTTTTTGCGCACAATATGACCTATTTATGTGTCGACGTGCCGTAAAACACCATTCATTCATTCATTCATTCTTTTCTAATAATACTTCTTTATATATTTTTCTCTTAACTCATATAATGAACATTCAATAACAAAGTGATACTCATCTTCTAGTTTTGCACATGTGATACATTTACGTTCATTTATTGGTATAAAGCTCACAGTATATAATGCCACGAATGTGTTCTCTATCTATGATTGTTTTGCAATTTGCGTTTAAATACAGGTGAAAGGTAAATATGCAAGTGCAATTTGCTTTTAATAATTGAAATAAATATTAATGATAATGCTTTTCAAACATGCAAACAATAAACGGGACGCCATGAGTTTAATAAAAAGGAAGAGTAAAAGTGGTGTTCATTTAGTGTTATTAATTTTTACGTGAATATTTCTGCATAAGGCACTATCATGAACCTAAATATATAGTTACTCATTGTTGTCGAATGCTGTCCGAAATTGATGCTCTGCCAAAATCGTGAGTACGAGACAAGATAAAAGGACCAGACGAGACATTTCGCTGTCGTTCAGACACGTATTTGTGAACAATTTCATCGCGTGGTAATCTGCTGAATCAAACTTCTTAAATTAAGAAACGATCTTGCACACTATATAAAGTATATTTAGATTTTATGGCATATACTTTGATCTAGAAACTAACCCCGACTGATGATGTGTTGCACAAAGCAGATGTTGTGTAAATTACTAAATGTTGTCAAATCTCAGAATAAGGCTCAGGGAATTTATGTATTATGTACTTGAATACCTTTATATACAATTTTGTTTCCTCACTTGCGGCAGTTTCGGTCTTTGGCATAATACCTTCACATCAGACTGTGACACCGTGTGGTTACCGGGTATTGAATAGGACCACTGAAAATACCGCTAGAGATAGAGTGGTCGGACCCAACTCGACAACTCTAAACCACTTCTTAGATCTCTGACCGTACCTACATAATTGATCGAATGTAAGACAGATTTAAACAATTTAGCATAAACACATATTTTATTATTGTTGTAATTTATCATGAATAATTCTAACCAATATCGCATTCTAAATGCATTTGTTTATAGTTTGAGGGTGTATGTGTACTTTTAACTCTTAATTACGAGTATAGTAAACTGTGACTATAGTTTGAGGGTACATGTGTACTTTTAACTCTTAACTACGTGTATAGTAAACTGTGACTATAGTTTGAGGGTACATGTGTACTTTTAACTCTTAATTACGAGTATAGTAAACTGTGACTATAGTTTGAGGGTACATGTGTACTTTTAACTCTTAATTACGTGTATAGTAAACTGTGACTATAGTTTGAGGGTACATGTTTACTTTTAACTCTTAATTATGAGTATAGTAAACTGTGACTATAGTTTTAGGGTACATGTGTACTTTTAACTCTTAACTACGTGTATAGTAAACTGTGACTATAGTTTGAGGGTACATGTGTACTTTTAACTCTTAATTACGAGTATAGTAAACTGTGACTATAGTTTGAGGGTACATGTGTACTTTTAACTCTTAATTACGAGTATAGTAAACTGTGACTATAGTTTGAGGGTACATGTGTACTTTTAACTCTTAATTACGTGTATAGTAAACAATGACTATAGTTTGAGGGTACATGTGTACTTTTAACTCTTAACTACGTGTATAGTAAACTGTGACTATAGTTTGAGTGTACATGTGTACTTTTAACTCTTAACTACGAGTATAGTAAACTGTGACTATAGTTTGAGGGTACATTATAGTTTGAGGGTACATGTGTACTTTTAACTCTTAATTACGAGTATAGTAAACTGTGACTATAGTTTGAGGATGTATGTGTACTTTTAACTCTTAATTACGAGTATAGTAAACTGTGACTATAGTTTGAGGGTGTATGTGTACTTTTAACTCTTAATTACGAGTATAGTAAACTGTGACTATAGTTTGAGGGTACACGTATACTTTTAACTCTTAACTACGTGTATAGTAAACTGTGACTATAGTTTGAGGATGTATGTGTACTTTTAACTCTTAATTACGAGTATAGTAAACTGTGACTATAGTTTGAGGGTGTATGTGTACTTTTAACTCTTAATTACGAGTATAGTAAACTGTGACTACAGTTTGAGGGTACACGTGTACTTTTAACTCTTAATTACGAGTATAGTAAACTGTGACTATAGTTTGAGGGTACATGTGTACTTTTAACTCTTAATTACGAGTATAGTAAACTTTGACTATAGTTTTAGGGTGTATGTGTACTTTTAACTCTTAATTACGAGTATAGTAAACTGTGACTATAGTTTGAGGGTACACGTGTACTTTTAACTCTTAATTACGAGTATAGTAAACTGTGACGAAAGTTTGAGGGTACATGTGTGCTTTTAACTTTTAATTACGAGTATAGTAAACTGTGACTATAGTTTGAGGATGTATGTGTACTTCTAACCTTTAACTAGGTGTATAGTAAACTGTGACTATAGTTTGAGGATGTATGTGTACTTCTATCCTTTAACTACGTGTATAGTAAACTGTGACTATAGTTTCAGGATATATGTGTACTTCTTACCCTTAACTACGTGTATAGTAAACTGTGACTATAGTTTGAAGGTACATGTGTACTTTTAACTCTTAATTACGAGTATAGTAAACTGTGACTATAGTTTGAGGATGTATTGTACTTTTAACTCTTAATTACGAGTATAGTAAACTGTGACTATAGTTTGAGGATGTATGTGTACTTCTATCCTTTAACTACGTGTATAGTAAACTGTGACTATAGTTTCAGGATATATGTGTACTTCTCACCCTTAACTACGTGTATAGTAAACAGTGACTATAGTTTGAGGGTACATGTGTACTTTTAACTCTTAATTACGAGTATAGTAAACTGTGACTATAGTTTGAGGATGTATGTGTACTTTTAACTCTTAATTACGAGTATAGTAAACTGTGACTATTGTTTGAGGATGTATGTGTACTTCTATCCTTTAACTACGTGTATAGTAAACTGTGACTATAGTTTCAGGATATATGTGTACTTCTCACCCTTAACTACGTGTATAGTAAACTGTGACTATAGTTTGAGGGTACATGTGTACTTTTAACTCTTAATTACGAGTATAGTAAACTGTGACTATAGTTTGAGGATGTATGTGTACTTCTAACCTTTAACTAGGTGTATAGTAAACTAACTGTGACTATAGTTTGAGGATGTATGTGTACTTCTATCCTTTAACTATGTGTATAGTAAACTGTGACTATAGTTTCAGGATATATGTGTACTTCTTACCCTTAACTACGTGTATAGTAAACTGTGACTATAGTTTCAGGATATATGTGTTCTTCGAACCCTTAACTACGTGTATAATAAACTGTGACTAAAGTTTCAGGATATATGTGTACTTCGAACCCTTAACTACGTGTATAGTAAACTGTGACTATAGATTCAGGATACATGTGTACTTCGAACCCTTAACTACGTGTATAGTAAACTGTGACTATAGTTTCAGGATATATGTGTACTTTTTGCCCTTAACTACGTGTATAGTAAACTGTGACTATAGTTTCAGGATATATGTGTACTTCGAACCCTTAACTACGTGTATAGTAAACTGTGACTATAGTTTGAGGATATATGTGTACTTCTTAACCTTAACTACGTGTATAGTAAACTGTGACTATAGTTTGAGGATGTTTGTGTACTTCGAACCCTTAACTACGTGTATAGTAAACTGTGACTATAGTTTGAGGATATATGTGTACTTCTTACCCTTAACTACGTGTATAGTAAACTGTGACTATAGTTTGAGGATATATGTGTTCTTCGAACCCTTAACTACGTGTATAGTAAACTGTGACTATAGTTTGAGGATATATATGTTCTTCGAACCCTTAACTACGTGTATAGTAAACTGTGACTATAGTTTGAGAATGTATGTGTACTACTAACCTTTAACTAGGTGTATAGTAAACTGTGACTATAGTTTGAGGATGTATGTGTACTTCTATCCTTTAACTATGTGTATAGTAAACTGTGACTATAGTTTCAGGATATATGTGTACTTCTTACCCTTAACTACGTGTATAGTAAACTGTGACTATAGTTTCAGGATATATGTGTTCTTCGAACCCTTAACTACGTGTATAGTAAACTGTGACTAAAGTTTCAGGATATATGTGTACTTCGAACCCTTAACTACGTGTATAGTAAACTGTGACTATAGATTCGGGATATATGTGTACTTCGAACCCTTAACTACGTGTACAGTAAACTGTGACTATAGTTTGAGGATATATGTATACTTCGACCCTTAACTACGTGTATAGTAAACTGTGACTATAGTTTTAGGATATATGTGTACTTTTTACCCTTAACTACGTGTATAGCAAACTTTGACTATAGTTTGAGGATATATGTGTTCTTCGAACCCTTAACTACGTGTATAGTAAACTGTGACTATAGTTTGATGATATATGTGTTCTTCGAACCCTGAACTACGTGTATAGTAAACTGTGACTATAGTTTGAGGATATATGTGTACTTGGAACCCTTAACTACGTGTATAGTAAACTGTGACTATAGTTTGATGATATATGTGTTCTTCGAACCCTTAACTACTTGTATAGTAAACTGTGACTATAGTTTGAGGATATATGTGTACTTCGAACCTTTAACTACGTATATAGTAAACTGTGACTATAGTTTGAGGATATATATGTACTTCGAACCCTTAACTACGTGTATAGTAAACTGTGACTATAGTTTAAGGATATATGTGTTCTTCGAACCCTTAACTACGTGTATAGTAAACTGTGACTATAGTTTAAGGATATATGTGTACTTCTTACCCTTAACTACGTGTATAGTAAACTGTGACTATAGTTTGAGGATATATGTGTTCTTCGAACCCTTAACTACGTGTATAGTAAACTGTGACTATAGTTTGAGGATATATGTGTACTTCGAACCCTTAACTACGTGTATAGTAAACTTTGACTATAGTTTCAGGATATATGTGTACTTCGAACCCTTAACTACGTGTATAGTAAACTGTGACTATAGTTTGAGGATATATGTGTACTTCTTACCCTTAACTACGTGTATAGTAAACTTTGACTATAGTTTGAGGATATATGTGTACTTCGAACCCTTAACTACGTGTATAGTAAACTGTGACTATAGTTTGAGGATATATGTGTACTTCGAACCCTTAACTACGTGTATAGTAAACTTTGACTATAGTTTCAGGATATATGTGTACTTCGAACCCTTAACTACGTGTATAGTAAACTGTGACTATAGTTTGAGGATATATGTGTACTTCTTACCCTTAACTACGTGTATAGTAAACTGTGACTATAGTTTGAGGATATATGTGTACTTCGAACCTTTAACTACGTGTATAGTAAACTGTGACTATAGTTTGAGGATATATGTGTACTTCGAACCATTAACTACGTGTATAGTAAACTGTGACTATAGTTTGAGGATATATGTGTACTTCGAAACCTTAACTACGTGTATAGTAAACTGTGACTATAGTTTGAGGATATATGTGTACTTCTAACCCTTAACTACGCGTATAGTAAACTGTGACTATAGTTTGAGGATATATGTGTACTTCTTACCCTTAACTACGTGTATAGTAAACTGTGACTATAGTTTGAGGATATATGTGTACTTCTTACCTTTAACTACGTGTTTAGTAAACTGTGACTATAGTTTGAGGATGTTTGTGTACTTCTTACCCTTAACTACGTGTATAGTAAACTGTGACTATAGTTTGAGGATATATGTGTACTTCGAACCCTTAACTAAGCGTATAGTAAACTGTGACTATAGTTTGATGGTATATGTGTAATTCTATCCTTTAACTACGTGTATAATAAATTGTGACTATAGTTTGATGGTATATGTGTACTACTATCCTTTAACTACGTGTATAATAAACTGTGACTATAGTTTGAAGGTGTATGCGTACTTCTATCCTTTAACTACGTGTATAATAAGCTGTGACTATAGTTTGATGGTATATGCGTACTTCTAGTCTTTAACTACGTGTATAATAAACTGTTACTATAGTTTGAGGGTGTATGCGTACTTCTATCCTTTAACTACGTGTATAATAAACTGTGACTATAGTTTGAGGGTGTATGCGTACTTCTATTCTTTAACTACGTGTATAATAAACTGTGACTATAGTTCCAGGGCGTATGTGTACTTCGAACCCTTAGCTACGTGCACAGTAAACTGTGAATATAGTTCGAGGATGTGTGCACTTGGAACCCTTAACTACGCGTATAGTAAACTGTGAATATAGCTTGATGGTGCATGTGTACTTCTAACCCTTAACTTCTTGTATAGTAAACTGTGGCTATAGCTTGAGGGCGCATATTATTACCCTTAACTACTTGTATAGTAAACTGTGACTATAGTTCGAGGGCGTATGTGTACTTCTAACCCTTAACTACGCGTATAGTAAACTGTGACGAAGAGAGTATCTGTACATGAATATTTTCTTTTAAAGTAAACCTTTGATGTTCAATTTCTGAGTCATGCTATCTACTGCGTCACGAGGCCCTAAAAGTACGACATTGAACTCGAAATATAGTTACACATTGATGTCGGCTGATGCTCTGCTAATAACAGGAGATAAAAGTATCAGGCGAGCAGTGCAGGCCAGACATCTCGCTGTCGTTTACACTCGTGTATTTGTGAACATTTCAACGCGATAACTTTTTAAATTGATAAAGAACAACTATCTTGCACAACATAACTATAGGAACATGGTTATACGAGTTGGCAAACGTTTGTAAAACTTAAGTTTAAAGCTAGTCGAGTTTTACTAGCACGGATCAAGATTGCTTAAAATTGCTGAAAATAGATTTCATTCGTATAAATAAGTATGATTTTGACCGAAAACAGATCGGAAATCTATTGAATTTGATATGTATAGAAGAGAAATCTTCACCATTAAGAAACCGAAAGGGAGGGAGCCTACCGACCGACCGCGGTTTGTTAATGGTGAATATTTCTCTTCATATACTTGCACTCTATCAGACTAGTGTTTGCGATAGGTTTTATTGATACTCTCTATATAGGTCACACTATAAACCTCGAATAGCGCTGGTATTAAATCTTCATGAATAAATGCTGCAGGTATTTGAAATTGTGAGCCATCTGATTGGTTTAACACTAATGTTCAAAGGCACGATGTTTTCGTGAAGTTTACAGTCAATGTGTGACGTCAATATCGATCTGTGCTATTCAATACTTACGACTCATAATTTTCATTTAATAGCATGTGCTGATTAAAAAATAGCACACGTACATGTGACACGTGAATCCACAAATCGTATAGCAGCTCGATGAAAGATTTGCGCATTTATGTTATGTAAACGATAATTATGCTACTTTTTTTAGCGTAAGTGTGAACATGAATACTTCTTATCGCATTTTAAATTAATGTGCGTATACTTTGAGGGTATGTACTTTTAATGCTAACTTACATATTAGAATGCATCGTCGGATTCCACGTTTGACTGATTACGTTATCAATCAAACGTGAGTCCCGTAGCCGGGATAGTGAAGACGCTGCGTCTAAGACTGTCTTGCCTCTCACAGAAGTGGGCTCGAATCCCACTGGAAGATCGATTTGGCAAGTGAAAAAGTGTCAATTCTTACGGATGGCGGGAGGTCTACAGTACTGGTTATACCCAGGAAACATGGGGTGGTCTGCCTCTACCACAAACAAATCGAACGTCATATATGGCCTAGCATGTGCTGAATATTACGTAAATTACCATTCAAGCAAATTCTAATCAAGGTGAGTACAATGTGACAAAGATATATACTCGGTAAAAAAAGTTTTGGACTAGGGTATATAAAGTCATATAAAAATTAAACTAGTGGACAAAATTTAAGTATATTTTTTTGGTAACCAAGGTCTACCCTATCCGGTTGATTTGGTACCAGAAAAATTAAATTCCAAACAAGATTTGATTTTAAAAAAATATCGCGAATACACAAAGGGTCTGTAAAAAATGTTGCAAAGTCCATACAAAGTAACAGTTACGGACACATTCGAGTAACCAATAAAAAGATTATTATTTTTTCGCAAACTTTCATTGTAAACGATAATTATTGTTGATTGTTGATCTATTGTGAATTATCAACTGAGATCATAAGGGTTATGGTCGAATGTCATGGTTCAGCGATCATTGTACGGGTTCGAACACTGCCATGGTCCAAAACTTCTTTTACAGAGTATATATGGAAATCCAAATTAATATACATTATAATTATTATGTTAGATGCACTGATCAATGGAACGGCTGAGTTCAATTGTGAATTGAGGTCTCTAGTTGAATTCAGTCAGTGAATTGTAGAGCTCTGTAATCAAGTTGTTGAGCTATCAAGTTGACTTGTTAAATTATTGAGTTCAGTAGTGGACTTGTGAAGTTCAAAAGTTGAATGGTTGAGCTCAAAGTTTATCTAGTAGAGCTCAGTAGATGACTTATTGCGCCCAGCAAGTGAATTGTAGAGCGCAAAGGTTGAATGGGTGAGCTCTATAGTTAAATTGTTAAGTTTTGTAGTGGATTTGTAGAGCTTGAAACATTTGAATGGTTGAGCTCAATAGATAAATTGCTGAGTTAAAAAAGTGAAGTTTTAGCCCTGTTGTTGAAATATTGAACGCTTCAGTTGAATTTTGAGCATTATATTCGAATTGTTGAGCTGAGTGAGCTCGAAGGTAGATATTAAAGTCGAACAGGAAATGCAGCATTCAAGGACCACAGCCAATCAAAAGCACGAATAGAAACAAACAACAGTTTTAAAGATGACTAAAAGGCAAGACATATGACATCACAAACATAAAAGGGTTGACAATAGGAACGGTCAGTGGCAAAAAGGGCCCCTGGGGGTTTAAAGCAGGTGCTAGGGTTCACCAAACCTCACTCTTACCCTACTGTAATCCCAATAAAACGGGACAGGGTAAATAAAGATATCCCTGCAATGTTATATTCTCTAACAAACAATGCAGCATTAATAAAAAAACACATACAAAAAACAAAAACCTAGAAAGCCATAAAGCAAGTACTCAATGACTTGGCAGAAGCCAGAGCAACAAGACAACAAACCATTAAGGGTAAGACAAGACAAGATTGAAGACAAGCATCAGGCACAACGGTCCTTTGAGGATTTAGACTTCATCAAGGATCCACAATCTGTCTTGTCATCGCACAATCAAAGAAGAAAGCATAGTGGCGAATTACAAATGGGTCAACCACTAATTCAAAGTTGAATTGTTGAGCTTCATTGTTGAGTTAAATAGTAGAGATCAGTAGTTA
Organism: Cyrtodaria siliqua; assembly: GCA_037043455.1. Taxonomy (NCBI): domain Eukaryota; kingdom Metazoa; phylum Mollusca; class Bivalvia; order Adapedonta; family Hiatellidae; genus Cyrtodaria; species Cyrtodaria siliqua. Next base: position 236,056 of record JAWPHD010002593.1, on the reverse strand, counting down.
TTTGTCTTTTTAGCGATTTGTCTTTTTAGCGCAGATGTTGAGGTTTCTAAGCTTTAGAGTTAAATGGCTGATCTAAATAGTTGAATCGTTGATCCTAAAAGTCGAACATTTTAACCAAATAGTTGAATTTTTGAACTCAGAAGTTGCATTGTTGAGTTATAAAGTTGAATTGTTGAGCTTAACATGTTAATGTTTGAGCTCAATAGTTAAATTGTTGTGTTGAACTCTATAGTTGAATTGTTGAACTCATTTTTGAATTGTTGAGCTCTAAATATGAATTGTTGAGCTCAATATTTGAGTTGTTGAGCTATATTGCTGAATTGTTAAGATATATAGATCTAGTCGAATTGTTGAACGTGTTAGTTGTACTATTTGGTTCAATAGTTGATGAATAGTTGATTGTTTGTTTGTATGGAGTTTTACGTCATTTTCAACACATGTAAGATTATATTTATGACGGTCGATTTTTTTGTGGTGGAGGACACCACCCATTTTCCTGGGTAGAACCAGTACTGTTGTACACCTCCCGCCATCCGTAAGAATCGACACTTCCTCACTTACGAGTCGAGCTCCCAGTGGGATTCGAACCCGCAGCGGTGAGAGGCGAGAAGGTTTACAACGAAAGGTCGTTAACCACTCGGCCACGGAGACGCTTAAGATGAAAAGTTGAAGATCAATAGTTTAATTGTTGAGCTTATATATGAAGTGTTGAGCTCTAATTCTGAGTTATTGAGCTCTGTAGTTGCATTGCTGACTGTGGAGATCATTGGCTGAATTGTTCAGATTTATATTTGAATTGGCATTGCTGACTGTGGAGATCATTGGCTGAATTGTTCAGATCTATATTTGAATTGTTAAGCTATACCTTTGAATTGTTCAGCTCTATCGTATTCTTGTTGAGCTCTCTAGTTTAAGTGTTTAGTCAATAGTTCTATCATTAATTAAAATTAATAAATGTTAATTATATGACTGACCTCATTAACTCTTTTATTGTGGGCAACAATAGTTCACGAGGTGAGAATGAAAGTTAAATTGATGTTCATATCAGAGTTCAAATGGCTTCAGGCCATCTCCAAACTGATCGTAAAAATAGTTATGCCTTCATATTTACATATTTACAATAGGTCACATATCATTCATAAACAAGTATTTTCAAATGCATGACAAAGAATAATTATAATATATGTTTTCACTATCGATAATAACAGTGTTATGTATATCAGTAGCGGTAATAAAAGTGTTACGTGTATCAGTAGCGGTAATAACAATGTTACGTGTATCAGTAGCGGTAATAACAGTGTTACGTGTATCAGAAACGATAAGAACAGTGTTACGCGTATCAGTAGCGATAATAGCAGTGTTGTATGTATCAGTAGCGATAAGAACAGTGTTACGTGCATCAGTAGAGATAAGAACAGTGTTACGTGTATCAGAAACGATAAGAACAGTGTTACGTGCATCATTAGCGATAATAACAGTGTTACGTGTATCAGTAGCGATAAGAACAGTGTTACGTGCATCAGTAGCGATAAGAACAGTGTTACGTGCATCAGTAGAGATAAGAACAGTGTTTCGTGTATCAGAAACGATAAGAACAGTGTTACGTGCATCATTAGCGATAATAACAGTGTTACGTGTATCAGTAGCGATAAGAACAGTGTTACGTGCATCAGTAGCGATAAGAACAGTGGTACGTGCATCAGTAGCGATAATAACAGTGTTACGTGTATCAGAAACGATAATAACAGTGTTACGTGCATCAGTAGCGATAAGAACAGTGTTACGTGCATCATAAGCGATAATAACAGTGTTACGTGTATCAGAAACGATAATAACAGTGTTACGCGTATCAGTAGCGATAATAGCAGTGTTGTATGTATCAGTAGCGATAAGAACAGTGTTACGTGCATCAGTAGCGATAAGAACAGTGTTACGTGCATCAGTAGCGATAATTACAGTGTTACGCGTATCAGTAGCGATAATAGCAGTGTTGTATGTATCAGTAGCGATAAGAACAGTGTTACGTGCATCAGTAGCGATAAGAACAGTGTTACGTGCATCAGTAGCGATAATAACAGTGTTATGTGTATCAGTAGATAATAGCAGTGTTGTGTGTATCAGTAGCAATAAGAACAGTGTTATATGTATCAGTAGCGATAAGAATTGTGTTACGTGCATCAGTAGCGATAAGAACAGTGTTACGCGTATCAGTAGCGATAATAGCTGTGTTGTATGTATCAGTAGCGATAAGAACAGTGTTACGTGCATCAGTAGCGATAAGAACAGTGTTATGTGTATCAGTAGATAATAGCAGTGTTGTATGTATCAGTAGCGATAAGAACAGTGTTATATGTATCAGTAGCGATAATTACAGTGTTATATGCATCATTAACACTGTTATATGTATATATAGCGATAATAACAGTGGTATATGTATCAGCAGCGGTAATAACAGTGTTATATGTATCAGTAGCGGTAATAACAATGTTACGTGTATCAGTAGCGGTAATAGCAGTGTTATATGTATCAGTAACGATAATAACAGTGTTACCTGTATCAGTAGCGGTAACAACAATGTTATATGTATCAATAGCGGTAATAACAGTTTTGTGTGTATTAGTAGCGGTAATAACAGTGTTATATGGGTATCAGTAGCAATAATAACAGTTTTATGTGTATCAAAAACGGTAATAACAGTGTAATATGAGTATCAGTAGCGATACTAACAGTGTTATGGGTATCAGTAACTGTTATAACAGTGTGACGTGTATCAGTAGCGATAATAACCGTGGTATGCGTATCAGTAGCGGTAATTACAATATTACGTGTATCAGTATCGGTAATAACAAAGTTACGTGTATCAGTAGCGGTTATAACAATGTTACGTGTATCAGTAGCGGTGATAACAATGTTACGTGTATCAATATCGGTAATAACAATGTTACGTGTATCAGTAGCGGTGATAACAATGTTACGTGTATCAATATCGGTAATAACAAAGTTACGTGTATCAGTAGCGGTAATAACAAAGTTACGTGTATCAGTAGCGGTAATGACAAAGTTACGTGTATCAGTAGCGGTAATAACAATGTTACGTGTATCAGTATCGGTAATAACAAAGTTACGTGTATCTGTAGCGGTAATAACAATGTTACGTGTATCAGTAGCGGTGATACCAAAGTTACGTGTATCTGTAGCGGTAATAACAATGTTACGTGTATCAGTATCGGTAATAACAAAGTTACGTGTATCTGTAGCGGTAATAACAATGTTACGTGTATCAGTAGCGGTAATACCAAAGTTACGTGTATCAGTAGCGGTAATACCAAAGTTACGTGTATCAGTAGAGGTAATAACAATGTTACGTGTATCAGTAGCGGTAATAACAATGTTACGTGTATCAGTAGTGGTAATAACAAAGTTACGTGTATCAGTATCGGTAATAACAATATTACGTGTATCAGTATCGGTAATAACAATGTTACGTGTATCAGTAGCGGTGATAACAATGTTACGTGTATCAGTAGCGATAATAACCGTGGTATGCGTATCAGTATCGGTAATAACAAAGTTACGTGTATCAGTAGTAGTAATAACAAAGTTACGTGTATCAGTATCGGTAATAACAAAGTTACGTGTATCAGTAGTAGTAATAACAAAGTTACGTGTATCAGTATCGGTAATAACAATGTTAAGTGTATCAGTAGCGATAATAACCGTGGTAAGCGTATCAGTATCGGTAATAACAAAGTTACGTGTATCAATAGCGATAATAACAATGTTACGTGTATCAGTAGCGGTAATAACAAAGTTACGTGTATCTGTAGCGGTAATAACAATGTTACGTGTATCAGTAGCGGTAATACCAAAGTTACGTGTATCAGTAGCGGTAATACCAAAGTTACGTGTATCAGTAGAGGTAATAACAATGTTACGTGTTTCAGTAGTGGTAATAACAAAGTTACGTGTATCAGTATCGGTAATAACAAAGTTACGTGTATCAGTAGTAGTAATAACAAAGATACGTGTATCAGTATCGGTAATAACAATGTTAAGTGTATCAGTAGCGATAATAACCGTGGTAAGCGTATCAGTATCGGTAATAACAAAGTTACGTGTATCAATAGCGATAATAACAATGTTACGTGTATCAGTAGCGGTAATAACAAAGTTACGTGTATCAGTAGCGGTAATAACAAAGTTACGTGTATCAATAGCGATAATAACAATGTTACGTGTATCAGTAGCGGTAATAACAAAGTTACGTGTATCAGTAGCGATAATAACACTGGTATGCGTATCAGTATCGGTAATAACAAAGTTACGTGTATCAATAGCGATAATAACAATGTTACGTGTATCAGTAGCGGTAATAACAAAGTTACGTGTATCAATAGCGATAATAACAATGTTACGTGTATCAGTAGCGGTAATAACAAAGTTACGTGTATCAGTAGCGATAATAACAATGTTACGTGTATCAATAGCGATAATAACAATGTTACGTGTATCAGTAGCGGTAATAACAAAGTTACGTGTATCAATAGCGATAATAACAATGTTACGTGTATCAGTAGCGGTAATAACAAAGTTACGTGTATCAATAGCGATAATAACAATGTTACGTGTATCAGTAGCGGTAATAACAAAGTTACGTGTATCAATAGCGATAATAACAATGTTACGTGTATCAGTAGCGGTAATAACAAAGTTACGTGTATCAATAGCGATAATAACAATGTTACGTGTATCAGTAGCGGTAATAACAATGTTACGTGTATCTGTAGCGGTAATAACAAAGTTACGTGTATCAATAGCGATAATAACAATGTTACGTGTATCAGTAGCGGTAATAACAAAGTTACGTGTATCAGTAGCGATAATAACACTGGTATGCGTATCAGTATCGGTAATAACAAAGTTACGTGTATCAGTAGCGGTAATAACAATGTTACGTGTATCAGTAGCGGTGATAACCACAGTTTTACGTGTACAGTAGCGATAATAACAGTGCTTACGCCTCTTACTTATGTTCTATTAACTTAATATGATAAAAATTAATCAGTGTTGTTTCTGTTTATATAAGTCATCTTTATTTTAAAGATCGTGATTGTTAAATTTGTGTGGGACACGCTCATCATAGTTTTCGACCGTTTTCAGTCATGACTTGAATGTGGGCGACTTGTTCGATGCGTTGATATTAATAGATGGAGTTGGTCTTTCTTAAGCGACAATTCAAGATAAATAGGTCATTTAATGTATTTAATAAAGTGAAACGATACGTTGATGTTATTTATATAGGATTGGTATTTATTAAGTGAAAATTTCAAGAAAACGAGGACGTTTAAATTTCGACTACAGTAATAAAAGATCAATTAACACACATTTTGCGTTACTCTTAGCCATGAACTTACACCGGGGGCTAAATGTGAAACTAGCGCTTCTTCTTCTTCATGTACAGATATACTGAGCAAAATAAATTCAGCACATAAAATGCATGTCATTTCCGTAGACGAGATACAAAGCCGTGTATGTTCGGGGTCAATGATAAAGTGACATAGATAATTTATGACCAATAATAATGTTGCAAAGACATTTGGAAACAAGTCGGTGATAAAAATAAAGCAAATATGATTGGAGTATACTTTTACAAGTTATCGAAAATCGTTCTCATTTCAATGAAAAGGGAGGTAATATTTTAAAATCTACGAAATTTGTAAGGTTTTGTCTTAAAATAGCAATCGTTTGTGAACACATTTCGGCCGTTTTTTAAACAATGACAGCATGGGCAAGTCTTGTCAATGTCAAACTTTAAATGTGTTCAAATTAATGCGATTGTAATTATGAAATAAGTTCTTTTTAATATATGAAAGGTAATTCTGATACTTCGTTTAGAAAAAATCGAAATAACACAATATTTTGAAAATCGCATCCTTGCATTTCTAATATATTCAAACAATTATATCAGTGTTCATATGTTTAATCTTATGTCCCTAAAAAGTGATGCTAAACTATTTTTCTTCAGTATAGTTACACTGGTTTCGCCCTTACCCGATATGTAGGTACATGACTTTTGCCCCTGGGTTTTAACCAATATGTGATGATAGCAGGTCATTTATGTATGTATAAACTCATTTAAAATTATGTTTTAGTATAACAGTTCTTGTAAGATACATATGGACCCCTCAGGAGACTCATTCATCAAACCTTTTTTTCTCAGTTTTTCAGATGTCTAATCAAAGCAAGATTTTTGCTTATCTCCATTCATTACAATTGTGTGAGTTTTATTACTTTTGCTCCTAGCTATTTCAAAAATGTGTTCAGAAATATAGGTCAGTAGGAATTCATGTTACCACCTAAATTTAAATGATTTGCATTCATAAATTCAATAGTTATCATCTTCCTAATCATCAAAACAGATTGCTTATTTTAAGCTGTTTGTACCATATGTGCAAAATATATATCAACATAATTGATGCCTTTTAAATTGTCTAAACTCGTATATTTGGAAGTCAGTGTATGAAAATGAATTTAAAAATAATGGTTTTGCCCGATATATGGCCAACATAGTTTAATAAGAAAATGTGGAACTACTTTTTTTCAGAGTATATGTCACATGTTCTAAACATAACAACGAAACCTGAATTATACGCTCTTCTCTGTTTTACACTCACGACTTATTCAGAGACCAACTCTATCTTCAAAATTCTAAACGTGATTAGTTCGAAGGCCAACACTATATTTCAAAGCCTACACATGTTTAAAGAAACTAACCCGCCAAAAAACAGCAAAATTATAAAACCGTTTATCAAAACTCTACCCAGGTGTTCAGGTTTTATAATAATGTGTATGTGCCGATTAAAAGTATATGATTTATCACGGGGTCTTAAAATGCCCGTGATTGAATGTGCGGAAAATGAATTATGAGTTGGTAACCTGTTTATGGGTACCTAGATTTAGAGTGATTTAGAGTGACCATTTCATATACATAGTATGTAGTTCAAAAACCCAATTATGTCATCATCGCATTGTCTAGTAAGAAACTAATGTTCGGGTATAAAGTGACCAAGAATTAAGAAGTATAACATACGCTTATTTCGGTCTCATTAAGATCTATTTATTAAAATATACTCATGAAATAAATATTTGTTACTCAGATGCAGCGAGCACGGCGACGTGAAGCCTTTTGGGTGTCCGACATGTGGTATTGAAACGATTTTAAACCAACTCGATTTTCGACGAACTCGTACCTTGCTGAGCACGAAAGACAGGAGACGGGAGACCGAAAGCTGTCATAGGATATTTCCTGTTTCTAAATTGAATAAGGATTACCCTGTAACATTTAATGTTGTCAAACTAATACAATAACGCAAGTAATGCACGCTACCCTCGCCTGATATTCATATAATGTGAAAATAAGTAAAATTTGCACACACAAAACAACACAAACACTTTGAAAACCTCTGAAAATGGACCAGCAATATTTTGATTACTTTTAATGAAGAAATCTATTATTTTTTTATTTTTTTTTAAGAATAAGTGAATTAAATTCGAGCGAGCCCATAGTGCGAAGCAAAAAATAAGTTCACTTGCTCCTAAATATTTAAACGTTGGCTTACTTATAGTTTGCCCTTTTAACTGTGTAAACCTTTAAAACAAGAGGCCCAATAGGGCATGTGATCGCTCTCCTGGATAATAGGCACCCAGATACCGTTTATATGAATTTATTTTGAAATCAGGCCAGTGATTTAATTTAGACGAGAAGATGTTTTTATATATTTTTAAAGATTTTTCTAAATAGCCATACAGGAAACAGTTTGAACAATTTTGGTAAAGGGTCACAAAAACACCATTTCTATAAAATTATTTTGAAATCTGGCTAGAGACTTTACACGAGAAAATGTATTAATTGTTTAGTTTCTCGAAGAAGATTAAAGTTGCAATTGTAGGTTTTGGCCAGTCGGATTGCCTGCAGAACTGTGACTAGGTCAATACGATTGCCAGTTCGAAATCGTCTCAGCCTGACAGGAAACAGGTGATTAGATGTTCGCAGTAGATCAATCCCATCGCTCGTGGAGTCCGTGTTGGTGGATTTGCACGTGGTGATGGATCCTTCAGTATTTACGCTGTCGTATGCTGGGTTATCAGGTCCACCCCCATGGACTGATATAGTTACGCCAGTATACGTCAAGTGTAGATCTCGTAGGTGATTGTACATCCTCAGTCTCAGTAGATCACAAAAATACCGGCTCTTAAAAGAGCCACGGCCTCACCCTAATATGGGATGTAGACCAAATCCGAACGTGTTGTCGAATCACAAGCTGATCTGGCCTGCACCTAAATCATTTGGCACGGCATCGACGTTGATGGTAATCACTTTCGAAATGATCGATTCCCTGCAGGATGCCAGTGAAGTGAAGATGGGCACGTCCTGCTGGTCCGATGGTCTGGATGAGAATGTCTGTGCTATTTTACACTTCGATTCTGGCTTATATACCGACTTTTGGGCTGCTTATCGATTTGAAACTACTTCACCAGTGACTCGTTCATATTCATGCGTTAGTACTAGTTTAAGTATAGCGTTTGTAGCGTTAAGTCCCTTTAAAGCGTTAAGGTTTGCCACCACCAATTGCATATAAACCTCCGAGATGAAGTTCCTATAATAAAAAGTAATCCCTCGTTTTGATTGAATTGGGCATTATAAATATGGGGAAATTGCCCATTTCTATTCCATTTTGTTGTTGTATGTATAAGAAGTGTATTGATAGATTTTACTGGATTATTGATGAACATTTTCCAAATTTCGAATCTATGCATACACTTAGTGAGCAACCATTAATAACAAGAAAAGTATAACGCATGCGTTATATGTAGACGATTATGAATAAAGGGTTAGTTTGTGGAGGCTTTGTTCAAGTCACATACTTGTAGTCGTCGATATGGAGATGACAGGAAGGTAAGGTGAAGAATTAAAAGATACTGTATGAATACAGATACGTTTTTATTTGGTCTTAGGTATACATTATTATACATGTTAAAGGGAACATATTCAAGTATTTTCAATTAAACGATTTACACCTGAGCTTTTACAAAGGGAATTTCAGTGACTATGCTACAATATAATATAAAAGTCATATTTACTTAAATGTTACAAGTGATTATCATATGGGCCCTATTTATGTTCTTGTATTAGTATTCAGGAGGGCTGGCGTGGTGGCGCAGTCGATAGCGCGGCGGATTTGTAACCGGAGGCCCCGGGTTGAATCCTCCGTGGTGCCACTGAGTTCCGTCGGTGTGTTCTTGGGCAAGACACTTTCCCTTAGCCTCGTCCGTCGGATGGGGTCGTAAACAGGGCGGTTCCGTGTATCGGTCTATCCTCCGAGCACGTTAAAGAACCATAGGAATCTATTCGATAATAAGAGTAGGGCAGGCTCCCGGATTTCTATGTATCCTTCCCCTCTCTCTGGGGCGGCTCTAAATAACCTATACTGTGTTGATGAGTTGTTAAACAACATTCAGTTCAAAACCGCTTCGGAGTTGCCGTTAAGGCAATCAACTTTGCATTTCAAATGAATTACATGTGATCTTGTAGAAAATATTTAATTTCTTTACTATAATACTCAAATATAAATGGGTGCCGAAACGTCTAGGGTAAAAATTAAAATAGATGCCGAAATGGTTTGGTGCCGATTCGTCAAGGTGTCGAAATGGTTTGCATTGTGTCCCACAGGTGTCGCTGCGAGATTGACGTGTGTGATTCTGCGCATGGCATGCCGGTAATCAATGGTGGTGTAAACAATAATGCCGTCTGCTGCGAGTTATATTTTGGGGAAGGACTGGCCACCATCTTCTAATTTTGACAGGTTTCTATATACGTACCCATGTCAGATCCATAATTAGACCAATATCTGTCACAAGTTGACCGATATAATTTATTAAATAGTTGTCGCTACCTCGTGAGTAGCTCGTGGCTAATTAGCATAATGCCTATTTATAAATCGAAAATGAAAGTACTTCAAAAGTCATGAAAGAGAAAGCGTTATGTTTAGACGGTAAAATGATGGTAAATAAAAGATTTGGTTTTACTTGTTAAACTATGAACTCGTGTGTTTGTACAAACAAATAATTTGTTACAAAATGATTTATAAACAATTTATTGAAATATAAAGTAATCCGTTGGCGGTTATGCGTATGCGTATGTAGACAAAATCCATATTTTGCTCGGTAGTGCCTCTTTCGTCAGTTGTGACGTAGCCGGTGTATGTATAGAATGAAAGGTTTGGTGCCGAAACGTCCTGAATCGATCTTGATCACACGGACGCAAAAACTGGAGAATTGTCTACATTTATTAATAAGCATTTTTCATTTACTGATCATTGGGACCCTGCATTAATTATACTAATATACTATATAGGCTACACAATAGTTTTCGTCTAGAAAACAGCTGTACTCTTGAACTGTTTAGTAAACAAACAATAACTTTCTTACCTGTCTTGTGACCCCACCTTTTCTGGTGATTGTTCAAAAAAACTGTTTTTTTTCTATATAAAAATTACATTGCTGCATCATCCATACTTGAGTTGAAGTTGCAGCAAATAACCAATATGTGACATTTTAACATTGGTGTCAAAGGGGAAAATAATGGTTCTTAACATATCTTAACGACATCACAACAGTCTATATATAGGAATCTCAAGTTCAGATCTCGTCATGGCAGTTAGATGATACCCAATTGTTCACACATCCAATTGTATCCAAGTACGTAAATACGCACGGATCAGATATCATGACGTTCGCGACTCAAGCTGATCCCAAAATAGATGTTTGAAAGTTCATTTCAGAAGGTATTGAAATTTATTTTTAAGTGACTGTGAATGCAACACATGTAAAGTTTAAACATTTATTGTACATCGATTGTTACACTCGATGTAAAATAAATGTTTAAACTAAGAGCAGATATTTAAACTAATATACTGTTATATATAGTAAACTATATATAAAGTTTATATGTAGTTTATATAACTATATGTGAAGGTTCACATGTTCTTGCCGTCATTTTACCGGCTAAACCGACTTCTTACTACGTCATTACGATAGTATCTTATACTAATATGAGCAATTATAGAAACACTTACAATGAAAAATGATATTATTGTAAAGATTCCCGTAGCTAAATTGACAATAATTTCGTGGGTGTTGGGTCTTCGCCAGCATTTTAATGACGACACACATCAATAGAGATTTTTGTGAAGGTTAGCCTGTGGTATTATAGTATTACATATTCAGTAGTTTAAGTAAACAGTGCCGAGTTGGCAAAATACCGGGTAATCCAACGTATTAGAACTATGTGAACTGTTGAAGATACATAGACGAAGCATTATATAGCCAAACAAGTTTGCTATACTTGTACGTTATAAAAACATGCTTTAAAGCGCCCTTCTGCAGAAATAGAGGGGATAAATCTCCCGGCTGGATCATACCAAATACTTTTATAATAGTGTTACTAGTAGATCCCTTGCTTGACGTTCAGCATATACAGGGTGGTGCTAAGACTTGTCGGTACGGTGCCAGTATACTGTGCCTGGGTGACGTTCAGCATATACAGGGTGGTGCTAAGACTTGTCGGTACGGTGCCAGTATACTGTGCCTGGGTGACGTTCAGCACATACAGGGTGGTGCTAAGATTTGTCGGTACGGTGCCAGTATACTGTGCCTAGGTGACGTTCAGCATATACAGGGTGGTGCTAAGATTTGTCGGTACGGTGCCAGTATACTGTGCCTGGGTGACGTTCAGCATATACAGGGTGGTGCTAAGACTTGTCGGTACGGTGCCAGTATACTGTGCCTGGGTGAAGTATCATGTCACGTGTCCACAGCGGGATATTCCAGAGAGGTAGCACTATAAGACTGAGGATTGAGCTCAATTTGTTAAAAACGACGTAAATCGCCTCCGCTCTCCACCCCACCCCATCCACAAAAAATATATATATATGCGTACGTGCGTGCGTGCGTGCCTGCGTGCATGCGTGCATGCCTGCCTGCCTACCTACCTACATGTACACTTCTTTCTTTCAACAGACAAGGCTAAATATTTGCCACATCAGTGTTATAATCACTGTCTTGTTATATTTGTTTTGTTTTTATGAACTGTATATGTGCCGAATATATTATAAGCCAGCCATTCCACATTAGACCCCTACGTGGGTTCTCTTCCTGGCGAAGGCATGTCTGAGTCTGATGGCAAATTCATCCTTTGTCGTATCTCCTTCTCAAGCTTTCCCGATATAACCCATTATGATGTGGACGTAAACACCCATTTCATTTAAGACGTTGGCAGTATGATTTTAATTTCAATCAAAAATGTCACTTTGAATTCCCTTTATAGCACATTTTGTAATAAATCATTTTATAACACATTCTCTAATAGGAAATTAAGTTTTCGTGAAGGAATACGTTTCCATTCCAAAAATAGTAATGTTCATTAATTCGTAGGAAAAAAAGTGCTGTGGCAGATTTTCTGTATTTATATCTCCCATACTTTGTGGAAGGGAGACATATTGTTTGATGCTGTCTGTCTGTCTGTCGTCTGTATTTCACAAATTTGTCCGAACTACTGCTCCTAAACCACTGGCCGGATTTCAACACAATGGACTAGTTCTTCGCGGGGATGATCAGTACCAAGCCTAGTTGTGCAAATCTTCGCCGTGTTCCAGTTTAATGATTTTTGGCGGAGCTATGGCCCTCTAAAGGTTTTAACACACACACATTTTCCGGACTAGTTCTAGTCGGACATCAACGAAACTTGGCAAGTATGATCATTACAAAGCCTAGTTGCGCATACCCACCCCCATCCACCCCACCCCACGTGCTCCGGTTGAATGAGTTATGACCATTTAAAGGTTTCAATACACAAACTCTGTCCAGACGAGTCCTCGTGATATCCTGGCTGGATTTCAACATTTGGCAGGGTTGATCAGTATCAAACTTGGTTGGGCTAAACATTGTTGTGTTCCGGTCGAATGTTTTTGCCAGAGTTATTGCTCTTTAAGGGTTTAATTACATATACCTTGTTTGGACTAGTTCTGCTGAATCCCTGGCAGGATTTCAACGAACTTGGCTCATTAATATGCGACATTATAACATTGGCGTCATTGGGGAACATAACTGATGGTTTCTTACCTATATGCTGAACGTCAAGCAAGGAAGTTATTAATATGCTTTATGCTGTCTTTGGCAAGACCCAGTCCATAACTCTCTCGCATGCTTATCTTGCTATCACTAGGTACAAGCTTCTTCAACTAGGTTCATGCTTCTTCAACTAGGTTCATGCTACTACCTCTAGGTACATGCTTCTGTCACTAGATACATACTACTACCACTAGGTACATGCTTCAGCCACTAGATGCATGCTACTACCACTAGGTACATGCTTCTACCACTAGGTACATGCTTCTACCACTAGATAATACTACCACTAGGTACATGCTACTACCACTAGGTACATGCTACCATTAGGTAGATGCTTCTTTCATTAGGTACATGCTACTACCACTAGGTACATGCTTCTGCCACTAGGTACACGCTTCTACCACTAGATACATGCTACTACCACTAGGTACATGCTCCTACCTGCTTCTATCACTAGGTACATGATTCTACCACTAGGTACATGCTACCACTAGTATGTACATACTATGCCACTAGGTACAAGCTTCTGCCACTAGGTAATACTACCATTAGGTACATGCTTCTGCCATTAGGTACATGCTTCTGCCACTAGATACATACTACCATTAGGTACATGCGTCTGCCAATAGGTACATGCTACTACCACTATGTACATACTACTGCCACTAGGTACGTGCTTCTGCCACTAGGTACATGATTCTGCCACTAGATACATACTACCATGAGGTACATGCTTCTGCCACTAGGTACATGTTTCTGCCACTAGGTACATACTACTGCCACTAGGTACATGCTTCTGCCACTAGGTGCATGCTTCTGCCACTAGATACATGCTACTACCACTAGGTACATGCTACTACCACTAGGTACATACTACCACTAGGTACATACTACCACTAGGTACATGCTACTACCATTAGGTACATGCTTCTGCCACTAGGTACATACTACCACTAGGTACATGCTTCTGCCACTAGGTACGTGCTACTAACACTAGGTACATGCTACTACCACTAGGTACATACTACCACTAGGTACATGCTACTACCACTAGGTACATACTACCACTAGGTACATGCTTCTGCCACTAGGTACGTGCTACTACCACTAGGTACATACTACCACTAGGTACATGCTTCTGCCACTAGGTACATGCTTCTGCCACTAGATACATACTACCACTAGGTACATGCTACTACCACTTGGTACATGCTACTACCACTAGGTACATGCTTCTGCCACTAGATACATACTACCACTAGGTACATGCTACTACCACTAGGTACATGCTACTACCACTAGGTACATGCTACTACCACTAGGTACATGCTACTACCACTAGGTACATGCTTCTGCCACTAGGTACATGCTACTGCCACTAGGTACATGCTACTGCGACTAGGTACATGCTACTACCACTAGGTACATGCTTCTACCATTAGGTACATGCTTCTGCCACTAGGTACATGCTACTACCATTAGGTACATGTTACTACCACTAGGTACATGCTTCTACCATTAGGTACATGCTTCTGCCACTAGGTACATGCTACTACCATTAGTTACATGTTACTACCACTAGGTACATGCTACTACCACTAGGTACATGCTTCTACCATTAGGTACATGCTTCTGCCACTAGGTACATGCTACTACCATTAGGTACATGTTACTACCACTAGGTACATGCTACTACCACTAGGTACATACTACCACTAGGTACATGCTACTACCATTAGGTACATGTTTCTGCCACTAGGTACATGCTACTACCATTAGGTACATGCTTCTGCCACTAGGTGCCTGCTTCTGCCATTCTACTACCTCTAGGTACATGCTAACACTAGAAAAATGCTACTACAACTAGGTACATGCTACTACCACTAGGTACATACTACCACTAGGTACATGCTACTACCACTAGGTACATGCTACTACCACTAGGTACATGCTATTACCATCAGGTACATGCTTCTGCCACTAGGTACCTGTTTCTGCCATGCTACTACCTCTAGGTACATGCTTACACTAGAAAAATGCTACTACAACTAGGTATATGCTTTTACCACTAGGTACATGCTTCTACCACTAGGTACATGCTAACACTAGAAAAATGCTACTACAACTAGGTACATGATTCTACCTCTAGGTACATGCTACTACCACTAGGTACATGCTACCACTAGGTACATGCTACTACCACTAGGTACATGCTTCTGCCACTAGGTACATGCTTCTGCCACTAAGTACATGCTACCACTAGGTACATGCTTCTACCACTATGTACATGCTACTACAACTAGGTACATGCTTCTACCACTAGGTACATGCTACTACCACTAGGTACATGCTTCTGCCACTAGGTACATGCTACCACTAGGTACATGCTACCACTAGGTCACCGCGGTGGTGAAGCTTATGCGTGTAGATTATTTTCATAGCATAGCAATTACCAGTAGCAAAAACAAAACAATGTCGAAATGGGTAAAAAATAGAGACTATAAATTATTAAGGACTATAAACTACAATTTGAAATTAAAGGCAAAGAGCAACATACCATATATATGGTAATTTGAAATATGACGTCGTAATTCTCAAGACGGCGGCTCTCATATACGTTTTAGAACAACATTAAACTGGTTATATCTTCTTTGTTCAACCGATTTAAAAAAATTATGTCGCCTTTTTCCCCGTGTTTCAGAACTGTAAATAAAAAGGATTGTTTGGCTGTACCACTACATTCTCTTTGGTAATAACGTGAGATCTTATTCAAACATCTCTTCGATGAAAATGAAACTGAAGGGAGGAAGTTTTCCGAAATTTGCTCATTTATAATAATCAATGGTAATAATCATCAATGCATGCTTGCTCATCTCAGAGCTTATAAACCTGCACACAAATTATTTACATCAAACCAAAGACGGAATAAAGACGGTCACCAAAGTTTGAGCTCACTAAAAAAACGAAAGAAAAGAAGCATGAGCAAAACACTGTAACAAAACACTGTAACAAAACACTGTAACAAAACAATGTAACAAAACAATGTAACAAAACACTGTAACAAAACAATGTAACAAAACAATGTAACAAAACACTGTAACAAAACACTGTAACAAAACAATGTAACAAAACACTGTAACAAAACACTGTAACAAAACAATGTAACAAAACACTGTAACAAAACAATGTAACAAAACAATGTAACAAAACACTGTAACAAAACACTGTAACAAAACAATGTAACAAAACAATGTAACAAAACAATGTAACAAAAAAACAATGTAACAAAACAATGTAACAAAACAATGTAACAAAACACTGTAACAAAACAATGTAACAAAACAATGTAACAAAAAAACAATGTAACAAAACAATGTAACAAAACAATGTAACAAAACGTAACAAAACAATGTAACAAAAAATAGCAATGTGAGAAAGTGATGAAATGTGGATACATTACAAAGAAATAAAAGCACTAACGCAGAAAATGACATGACTTGAAAGGGATACTGTCCGTACGTAAGTAGATATTGAGTATAACCAAATAACTGTCTGTTTTTTAATGAGTGAAATGAATACACGAAAACATGAACATAGACACAGTATATAGTAATGAATTTGCGAGTTTGAAAAATAAAAGGTATTATTTATTGATTGTACATGAATCGCGGGGACGGCAATATGTACATTTTATGCTTCATTTTACATCCATTAGCACATTACGTTTTCTATATATTATGCGATAGTAATTTTAGTGTGTTCTATGGAAGCGGTACTACTTTTTTAGTACTGTTATTGAATTCCGTCAAACAGTCTTGCTTTTATTGAGTAAAATAATTGTGTAATGTTTGTCAACATAATTATCTTATGTTGTATAAGCTAAAAGTTACGGACAGTGTTCCTGTAAAGCACTAATGCAAAATATGAGGACTATATTTCAGATTATTATGTTTGAAAACTATTTTCTATTATAATTAATTGGTTCCCGGCTATACTTTGCAGTATACTACTGTGCTTGAGAACCAGACTATTACGAAATACAATTTCAGGTCGAAAATGGGGTCGTCATTGAAATCAAAATAATAGCCACCGTAGCTTTAACCCATATTTTGAATCATTACTACCGATACAACTATTATGTTAATAATCTTACCATTTCTTGCCAACAAAACTGTAATATTCGAGCGTTATCACGAAAAGTGCTTGGTCACGGTTGACTATCATTTTAGAACTACTCAGGCTAGTTATCAAGAGGCCGAGTGATCATATTTATTGGGGGATTTAACTACAAAATATGCAATAAAACGTTATAAAATACTTATTGTATATCTTTTTTGTTATAATCATGCCGAGTAACCTGGTTCACGATACATACTCTAACAAACAATTGAATTTATCGACATTAACGTATCAAAAAATACTCTTCAGTGTAAAGATAGAAAAAACCTCCCATGATCAACTAATCGTTATTATAACCAAAAATGCAAATAGCATTGCCTGGTGGCAGCGCAATCATAAGACCGTATCATATATATATACACGTTTTGAACAAGGTTGAGCAGTTGAACATACTTTTTTTTATCCTGAATTATCATTCTAGTCAAAGAGGTTTGCTTTAAAAACAGTGTGGATAACGCTTCATATATGTTTGCTTTTTAAAGTGAAAATACAATGAGGATTACATGTGTTTTTGTATGTTTTGAAAGTTATGTATACACGTATATGTAATTGAAAATTAGTCGAGTTTTTTTTCCGGTAAATTTAATGTTATGAAAAAAATAATGTGGCAATGTTCAATGACTCTATTTTTTCTCTTTTCAATCCCCGTGTATCGGTCTATCCTCCGAGCACGTTAAAGAACCATAGGAATCTATTCGATAATAAGAGTGGGGCACGGTTCCCGGATTCCTATGTATCCTTCCCCTCTCTCTGGGGCGGCTCTAAAAAACCTATACTGTGTTGATGAGCCGTTAAACAACATTCAATTCAATTCAATTATTCTTTTCAGTGAAAGTTTGCAGTTAGAAAAACGTGTCTTCTTCAAAGACGTCTAGAGCAAAAGACTTACATTTTTCGATAATTTTGTATCTAAATGATACCAAAGCAGCTTTAAATATCAATTTAAAAAATCTCAACTCTACATCCTTTCCCAGCGAACCGCCTCAAATAAGACGAATTCCTAGAACGGCATTGACCTCCCTGTGTACATTCTAAAATGATGGAAAGTTTTATACATCAGATTGTTTACTATACAAATTACATAATACATAGTTCAAGCAGATTTCATAAACACTTACAAATGACCTTACATTAAACAGTATTTGCTTGTTAATCTGAAGTGTCTAATTAAATCAAATTAAATATAATTATTATAAGTTGCTTATGATCTCACACTTCTATTATCTCTCCTGAAAGCTCACTGACATAGAGACAAAAGTAAAACAGAAAATAATTCACTTTTCCCCCTCCATTTTAGGCAATTTTTGATTAGAAAAATTTAGGTTTTGTTGATTTAGCATACATCTGCAGTGTAAAAGACAGGTGATACAGAAAATACCATGTTGAGGTTTTTATTCAGATTTCATATGTGTTTGACCGAAGCACCACATATTCAGCTAGATAGTGTATGGATGGTTTTTGTATTTTCCATAGGAGACACATAAATATGAGCGAGAAAAAAACTCGGGTTAACTTATGGATTTTATTGTTTAAAATGACTTTTGTTGGCTATACTGAATTTATTAAACCAATATCAAAGTATCTGCCCAACTTTGAAGCTCAGATGTTGGAAAAGGCT
This sequence comes from Cyrtodaria siliqua, assembly GCA_037043455.1. NCBI lineage: Eukaryota > Metazoa > Mollusca > Bivalvia > Adapedonta > Hiatellidae > Cyrtodaria > Cyrtodaria siliqua. The sequence goes on along the minus strand of JAWPHD010002593.1, from coordinate 217,071 downwards.
GTACAGAAACCCATAGGAAAATTAATTGTGGTGTGAGACCTTATAAGTTCAGAATATAACTGACCTTCGCAAGTGATTCCATGAAAAATTGACACTTAAGTTTAAACAAATTATCACTTAAGTTTAGTGATTGTTTGTTTGTTACTCTGTGGTGACTGTTAGATACATATACCAGGGACTCTAGATAGATAGACGTAATATAAATGTGTCCTGCATATACTAAAGGAAAAAAGAAACGCAACTCGGGAATTTTCGCTATATAATTTATATACAGCACACTTATTTCCATGTAATATTCCAGAGAAACCCCAAGCCATTTTGTAAAAGAAGGGTAGTCGCTAGTTAGAGAAAGGACAAAACAGTGCTGTTGTAGACGTTTTAATCACATTGCACTTTGTAACACGACATTCAGAAATGTTGAAGTTCTGCTTTGAATATTTGAGCCATTTCAGCTTGTAAAGCGCCTCCTGAGTGTGTTTACCTGCTTAAAGCTACACATTCTCTATTTTAACTGGTAATAACTCATGAATATGAATGAGTCACGTGTAAAGTAGTTTCAAATCGACGAACACCCCAAAAGTCGGTTTATAAGTAGAAATCGACGCGTAAAATGTCACATTTTTATTTAGCCTTCGTACAGGTAACATTGATAAATATACGGCTTCAGAATACATATACTAGTATGTGATAAAAAAGTAATTGCCCGGAACAGGATTTGAACCACGGACGTAGCGCTTGTATTTTGTACGTTTATCCACTAGACCACGGCTATTTATTGATATCTACACTAAATAGGCATTGCGTAATAACAAGCGCACACACAAACTCATCAAGCGCTAAATAACAAGTCGAGATATGGTTGTTTTATAGGCGGAATATTAGTTTCGATGTCTATACAATAAATGATGTCCTGTATTATGATGATTTCTAAGGTTTAAAGTCCCTCTACCATATGAGCCCCCGGGAAGAATCCCCCGTTGGCTCGGCATTATGTCTGGACTATTGCGTGAGTGATTGTGTGTAGTGCTATGTATCTATCTACAGTCTACCTGAAGCAGATATAGTGCTGCCACACTGGAATACCACGCCGTAGTACGTGATACCCCACCCAGACACATTATTCTGACACCGGGTTGACCAGACGGTTTTTGACCAGACGTAGTACTACCCATTATTTGCTTGTCAGGCATGGGTTACAAGTAACTACTCCATTTTTAAAGTCTTTGGTATGACGCGGTCAGGGGACTCGAACCCACGACCTCCCGAATGCAAGGCAGACACTATAACCACTACACCACAATGCTTCGGTTATATTTGCTCGCTTAAATACCCGATTTCGACATGAGCTGGTGAACATGAAGTTACAAATAAAGACACGCCTACAAAGAAGAAATCGATTGATATAGAGACTCAGTAGCTTTAAGCCAAACGCGTATCCTTTCAACAATGACACGTTGAAGGGATAACATTTTTTTCCGAAAGGAAAAGTCTAATATAGCCACGTAACATTCGATTAACAGCAGCATATTATACGTACACTATATAGCAGAAATCCCCGAGTTGCGTTTCGTTTTTCCTTTATATCAGTTTATATGTTGATATTATCTGTATCAGTCCATTATGATTCAGGATGTAATCGTCTCAAGTGATGCCATGAATGCTTACAATTGGCCATACATTAACAGAAACGCTGAGTTGTCTTTATTGTTTGATCATGCTTGCTGTTCCGTGTGCCTTAATCTCAGTGGTGGTGTAATGGAGGAGTGTCCGCCGCCGCCGCCTTGCACGTGGGAGGTCGTGTGTTCAATCCCCGCCCGGGTCATACCAAATACTTTATAACAGCTCCTTTTCTTGACGCTCAGCAAGCATATAAAGGGTAGTCCTAGGACTGGTCGGCCAGGTGTCAGTATAATGTGACTGGGTGGGGTATCATGCCATTTGTCTACGGCGTGGTATTCCAGTATGGTAGCACTATTAAGGGTAGCCCTAGTACTGGTCGGCCCGGTGTCAATATAATGTGACTGTGTGCGGTATCATGTCATTCGTCTACGGCGTGGTATTCCAGTATGGCAGCACTATTAAGGGTAGTCCTAGGACTGGTCGGCAAGGTGTCAGTATAATGTGACAGGGTGGGGTATCATGTCATTTGTCAACGGTGGGGTATTCCAGTATGGCAGCACTATTAAGTGTAACATAGAGCTCACTGCTGTACAAGTGGACACCGTCGTGATGTGACTGAAAGAATGATGAAAGCGACGTTAATTACTGTGCATAAATAAATAAAATAGACTAGGTGAGACGAGTATGTTTTAAACCTATAAAGATAACTGAACATTGTTTCTGATGCGTATGCAAACTATACAAGGGCATTAATGAATTTTTATTGGGTAGCTATTGTAAAACAATCATACACAATGCATATCATTATCATCACTACCAACATGATGATGATGGTGGTGGTGGTGGTGGTGGTGATGATGATGATGATGATGATGATGATGATGATCACTATTATGATTTATATTTTCTGTTGCTTTCACGATGCTTACAAGGTCATAATAATGCATTATAACAAACAGACCTTTGACACACTTATTGTTCGTGAAACAATCAAAGAATGCATGCTGCATGGTTGCTATAAAACTAAATGCTATAAATGTGATTACAAAACGCAGTGGATCTTCTTTTAACAACCTTACTCCACTTGCAGGACAAGGAGATAGATATATTAATAAAAGATTGTGTTATCTTATGAAGAGTAACTGAACGTTAGGTGTTTCTATTTTTGTATCATTGTTTCTCTCAAATTTGAAGATAGCGACAATGACATAGTTAATCTAGAACACTTATAACGATGGATGAATTCCAACTATTGCTAATTAATTTATCAAGATATGGGCATTTTTTTTTATAGAAATAATCTAATCACAAAATGTATTTTAGTATTTCCCAATTTGGAATAGTGTGCTGCAATATTAAGCAAATGTCTGCGTTCAGTGAGATTAATCCTTCCAAACTGTATACGGCCAAACACTTTCTTTCTATTCCAAATGTTGGGAGGGCTAATCTCAGAAAATACTGGATGAATAGAATTGTCTAGAAAGAACTAAATGCTATCTAATTGAACACAACTCGTTTAATTTTAACAGTTATGAAACAAAACCATACAGGAAGTAACAGTAAAACTGGATACCAGTAGTAACAGTTGCACGGGGTACCAGTAGTAATAGTTGCACGGGATACCAGTAGTGACAGTTGAACGGGATACCAATAGTAACAGTAACACTGGATACCAGTAGTAACAGTAACACGGTATACCAGTAGTAACAGTTGCACGGGATACCAGTAGTAACAGTTGCACGGGATACCAGTAGTAACAGTAGCAATGGATACCAGTAATAACAGTTGTACGGGATACCAGTAGTAACAGTTGCACGGGATACCAGTAGTAACAATAACACTGGATACCAGTAGTAACAGTAACACTGGATACCAGTAGTAACAGTAACTGTATACCAGTAGTAACAGTTGCACGGGATACCAGTAGTAACAGTTGCACGGGATACCAGTAGTAACAGTTGTACGGGATATCAGTAATAACAGTTGTACGGGATACCAGTAGTAACAGTTGCACGGGATACCAGTAGTAACAGTAACACTGGGTACCAGTAATGACAGTTGCACGGGATACCAGTAATAACAGTTGTACGGGATACCAATAGTAACAGTAACACTGGATACCAGTAGTAACAGTAGCACTGGATACCAGTAATAACAGTTGTACGGGATACCAGTAGTAACAGTTGTACGGGATACCAGAAGTAACAGTTGCACGGGATACCAGTAGTAACAGTAGCACTGGATACCAGTAATTACAGTTGTACGGGATACCAGTAGTAACAGTTGCACGGGATACCAGTAGTAACAGTAACACTGGGTACCAGTAATAACAGTTGCACGGGATACCAGTAGTAACAGTTGCACGGGATACCAGTAGTAACAGTTGCACGGGATACCAGTAATAACAGTTGTACGGGATACCAGTAGTAACAGTTGCACGGGATACCAGTAGTAACAGTAACACTGGGTACCAGTAATAACAGTTGCACGGGATACCAGTAATAACAGTTGTACGGGATACCAATAGTAACAGTAACACTGGATACCAGTAGTAACAGTAGCACTGGATACCAGTAATAACAGTTGTACGGGATACCAGTAGTAACAGTTGTACGGGATACCAGAAGTAACAGTTGCACGGGATACCAGTAGTAACAGTAGCACTGGATACCAGTAATTACAGTTGTACGGGATACCAGTAGTAACAGTTGCACGGGATACCAGTAGTAACAGTAACACTGGGTACCAGTAATAACAGTTGCACGGGATACCAGTAGTAACAGTAACACTGGATACAAGTAATAACAGTTGCACGGGATACCAGTAGTTACAGTTGCACGGGATACCTGTAGTAGCAATAACACTTGATACCAGTTATAATAGTTGCACGGGATACCAGTAGTAACAGTAGCTCTGGATACCAGTAGTAACAGTTGCCCGGGATACCAGTAGTAAAAGTTATACTGTATACAAGTAGTAATGCCGGATACCAGTAGTAAAAGTAACACCGGATACCAGTAGTAACAGTTATACTGTATACCAGTAGTAATGCCGGATACCAGTAGTAACAGTAACACCGGATACCAGTAGTAACAGTAACACTGTATACCAGTAGTAACAGTTATACTGTATATCAGTAGTAATGCTGGATACCAGCAGTAACAGTAACGCCGGATACCAGTAGTAACAGTAACCCCGGATACCAGTAGTAACAGTTACACTGTATATCAGTAGTATTGATGGATACCAGTAGTAACAGTAACACTGTATACCAGTAGTAAAATTACCACTTGATACCAGTAGTAGCAGTAACACTGTATATGAGTAGTAATGATGGATACCAGTAGTAACAGTAACACCGGATACCAGTAGTAACAGTAACACTGCATACCAGTAGTAAAAGTACCACTTGATATCAGTAGTACCAGTAACTCTGTATATGAGTAGTAATGATGGATACCAGTAGTAACAGTAACACCGGATACCAGTAGTAACAGTAACACTGTATACCAGTAGTAAAATTACCACTTGATGCCAGTAGTAACAGTAACACTGTATATCAGTAGTAATGATTGATACCAGTAGTAACAGTAACACCGGATACTAGTAGTAACAGTTATACTGTATACTAGTAGTAATGCCGGATACCAGTACTAACAGTAACACCGGAAACTAGTAGTAACAGAAACACCGGATACCAGTAGTAACAGTAACACCGGATACTAGTAGTAACAGTTACACTGTATACCAGTAGTAATGCTGGATACCAATAGTAACAGTTACACCGGATACTAGTAGTAACAGTAACACCGGATACCAGTAGTAACAGTAACACCGGATACTAGTAGTAACAGTAACACTGTATACCAGTAGTAATGCTGGATACCAGTAGTAACAGTAACACCGGATACTAGTAGTAACAGTAACACCGGATACCAGTAGTAACAGTAACACCGGATACTAGTAGTAACAGTAACACTGTATACCAGTAGTAATGCTGGATAGCAGTAGTAACAGTAACACCGGATACCAGTAGTTACAGTAACACCGGATACTAGTAGTAACAGTAACACTGTATACCAGCAGTAATGCCGGATACCAGTAGTAAGAGTAACACTGTATACCAGTAGTAATGCCGGATACCAGTAGTAACAGTAACACCGGATACCAGTAGTAACAGTAACACTGTATACCAGTAGTAAAAGTAACACTTGATACCATTAGTAACATAACAGTAACACTGTATACCAGTAGTAATGCCGGATACCAGTAGTAACAGTAACACCGGATACCAGTAGTAACAGTAACACTGCATACCAGTAGTAAAAGTACCACTTGATACCAGTAGTAACAGTAACACTGTATACCAGTAGTAATGCCGGATACCAGTAGTAACAATAACACTGTATACCAGTAGTAATGCCGGATACCAGTAGTAACAGTAACACTGTATACCAGTATCAACAGTACCACTGGATACCAGTAGTAACAGTAACACTGGATACCAGTAGTAACAGTACCACTTGATAACAGTATTAACGGTAACACTGTATACCAGTAGTAATGCCGGATACCAGTAGTAACAGTAACACTGTATACTAGTAGTAGTGCCGGATACCAGTATTTACAGTAACACTGTATACCAATAGTAACAGTTACACTGTATACCAGTAGTAACAGTTAAACTGTATACCAGTAGTAACAGTAACACTGTATACCAGTATTAACAGTACCACTGTATACCAGCAGTAACAGTACCACTGTATACCAGTAGTAACAGTACCACTGTATACCAGTAGTAACAGTAACACTGTATACCAGTATTAACAGTACCACTGTATACCAGTAGTAACAGTAACACTGTATACCAGTAGTAACAGTACCAATGTATACCAGTATTAACAGTTACACTGTCTACCAGTATTAACACACTGTATACCAGTATTAACAGTAACACTGTATACCAGTATTAACAGTACCACTGGATACTAAAAGTAACTTTAACACTGAATTAAATGTAGAGAGGTATATAAACAAACAAACATATATTCCGCCATTGGGTTCGAGCATACGCTGTTTAACCAAACGGATGAAGCGGTTACAGATATAATACAATGTTACAAACATTGTTTTTGTTTGTTTTTTGTTTTCATTTACACCTTACACTGTCATCCTTTTATGTTTTTTATCATATTGTCCTTTATCACAAACGATGATGTTTTTTTTTATCATACTAATGTTTAATGTCAGTTTTAATTAGCATGACAAAGCTCAAATATACCTGCATCATTATTATGACGTGTGTATTTTATTTGTGGATGATGACAACTTGAAATGAATAAAGTTTGCTTTTCTGCGGAAGTCGACATATCATTGAACTGTCTTTTTAAAAAATATAATGTGACATCTCACTGAACATGAACTATACTACATTTATTAAATGATTTAAACCCCGTCATATGTTTCAATCATGCATATTAACGTGTTTACAGAATCACTGCAGGGCATATCCATATAATAATACAGTTTAAAAATACTTTGCTACTTTGCATGAACTGTGGTTATAGAATAGCTGTGAGACTCATAGACCATCTGGTTTAATATTCTTTACTTACCATAGATCTATGACGCGGCCTGTAGAAAATAAAGGTATATATGTTGCACTAATCCATCCACACTTTCCGGCGAGGTTTCTAAAGATATCACATACTGCCTACATAAAAAACATTGTCTTTTTAATACCACACCTCCATGCATAAAACTAAATTTCAAAATACAGAATGAGATTTTAGACGAGAGCGAGATATTTCGAGAGGAAAACACTGATTCAAGAAAAACATGTCTGAAAACATACAGTTGTTACACCTTTTTTTTTATTTATTAAACCTACTGGTTATTCTTATCTTTAGTGAGTTTTATGCATTGACGTGTGGTATTTAACCCTTTCGCCGCCAAATTTCAAATGTCGTCTGCCAAAATTTGAATTCAAACCTTCCGGTGTTATTTTATATAAAAAGTGTTATGGAAAACATTTTTACTGAGTGGCGAACAGTGTCAACCCTCATCAGCCTGGACATAGTGTGCAGGCTGATATGGGCCTACACTGGTCATACAATTAATGTTTTTGACTGTGGCAGCGAAAGGGTTAAGGTTAAGTCAATTGAAATTTGTATGCAGACATTGTGTCATGTCTTCAGAAGCCTCGCCGGAAAGTGTGGATCGAGGCGTGCCGCATAACTTTACCTATAGTGTATATAGGCCGCGTTATAGCTCTATGATAGGACCAAAAGAGCTTTGATTCTCACATTTATAATTTTAGAATAGCGTTTCTAAATCGAGAAAGGTAAACCTATGGAGATACGCTCAGGGTCTGCTACGATTGGCCGTGAGGGCATTGATTCAGCACCACCTATGTCCAAACCTGATGCAGAAGAGTCGGTCTGTTTCTTAGGGAAGGACATATTTTTAAAGATAGTTTGACCTTTGACCTCCAAATTTGGCCTTGACCGTTGAGACACTGACATGATTCTTGCACGCGACATACCTTCTCAATTTGATGAACATTTATGTGAAGTTTTACGCAACTTATTTCAGTAGTTTCCAAGTAAAGACTGATACTTGAATTTTTTACAATTTTTTTTATCTTTGACCTTGAACTGTGACCTTGATATGTGTGGCAATGACATGATTCTTGCACGCGACATACCTTTTCATTGTAATGAACAAGTGTATGAAGTTAGACGCAAGTCATTTTAGTAGTTTCCAAGTAATGGCCGAGACATGATTTTTTCACGACTTTTTTGACCTTCGACCTTAAATGTGATGAATATTTGTGTGAAGTAAGACGCAACTCCCTTTAGTTCTTTCCAAGTAATAGCTGATACATTAATTTTTTGACGATTTGTTACACTTGACCTCCAACTGTGACCTTAACATTTGAGGCACTGACATGATTCTTGCACGCGATCTTCTCAATGTGATGAACATTTGTGTGAAGTTTGACGCGACTCGCTTCAGTACTTTCCAAGTAATTGCTGAGACATTTTGACCTTTGACCCCAAGTGTGACCTTGACACGGACATGATTCTTACGCGCGACACACCTTCATGTGAGTTTGACGCAACTCCCTTTAGTACTGAAAGCAATAGCTGATACATGAATTTTTTGGCGATTTGTGTAATTTGACCTCCAACTGTGACCTTGACCTTTGAGGCACTGACATGATTCTTGCAAGCAACACACCTTCTCAATGTGATGAATGGCTGAGACATTATTAGTTATTAGGATTCTTGACAGGGGACATGGGCTCACATTCCCTGCCTGGAAATTATATTCACCCGAGCCGTTAGGCGAGGGGCAATATACTTTCCAGGCAGGGTTCGTCAAAGTTGTTACCATATATTTAAGAAAAAAACGCAGCCAAAAACACGTTTTCATTTTTATTGCGCCAATTTCCCCGTAACGTGCCTCTAACTAGACGTTGTTTATTTTCGTGACGTCATCGCGCTTACGTCGTTATATTTGGTGGATTTTTTCCTAAAATAAACGTATTTTATCACTATGTTAATGTTTTATTACCTGTAAAATTGCAAAAATGTATATACTTACGATTATTTCAGACCTTAACATACAATGGAAAGCGCAGAAAAGCAATAGAAAGGAAACAATCGGCGGTTTCAAAAACGAATCAGCAACGTTATCGTCGCCATTTTGTTTTTGTGCATTGCAGGTATGGGGTACCTACGGGGAAATTATCCTATGTTCACGTCGCGAGATGTAGACATGGGCTCATGTCTAAGGCCCATTGACCAATAAATCCCGAGAATTTTCTTTGCAGTATGACAAGAATCTTTTCATGATTTTTTGACATTTGATCTCCAAGTGTGTCCTTGACCTTTGAAATACGGTCAAGATTCTTGCGCGCGACACACCTTCTCATTGTGATGAACATTTGTATGCAGTTTTTCAGTAGTTTCTAAGGAATGACTGAGACACGATTTCGGACGGACTGACGGACGTTCAGACTGACGCACGGACGGACCCACGGACAGTGCGATTACTATATGCCTCCCTGTGGGGGCATAACAAAAAGTAATTTGTCATACTATTCGTTTCAATGGAAAAATTTGCCCTGGATTATTAAATCATAAAATGGCTGGGTTCACAGGTTGATAATTAATCATCAAGATCGTTAGCGGTATAACGCGTTTAAAAAAACAACAACAACGGCAACATGATTTTGAAAGCTATCATCCATGCTGTAATAACGAAAGCTGAATCGGTATAGGCATCCATTGTCAAAACAACGGATTCAAGAGAGAAACAAATCTTTAGCCAACATATTGAGTGTTCAAACTGTACAACATATTAATGATATACTCAATTAATGCACATTAATGCACAATGTATGTCAATTTCTCTACAAACTAGCGTAATTTTGGTAAGTGTTTGGAAACCATTTTAAAATATTCAAAAGATAAAGCAAATTTTAGTCAATGAAATAGTTGGGTTAGGAAGAACAAAAATAATATGGTTTGTGTTGCTTTGAACTGTAAATTGGTTTACAAACTCCACGATTGTCGTGTCTTAAAGGCGGCAACACATTTTGTGACGCGCACCTTCCGGGCTTTCCACAAACCCATAGTCTGAATAGCCTTCTTGAACGTTGCCTTTTGATTAGATCAACTGTCTTTTAGAATCCATTCACAAAGTTCCCACGAATATTCATGAAAATGCCATATATTGTTAAGTCGAGCATTTTCCTATATAATTATATACATAAGTTGAATTTAGTTTTGTCAAACTAGACATTATTTAAATTTGCCTCGAGATCCTACACGTTATTTAGGAGAAGCAGGAGTCACAAGTGTCCCATCTTGGAACTCTCATTTTATCTTGGATATGGCAGAACGGCGGTCGTTCAACTGTTTTAGAGGCAAAGTATAGACATTTCATGCAATATTCATTTAACCTTGCGCGTCGATAACACTCGTGCATTAGGAAAAGTAGGGAACACACGTGTTTCCGAGGAGAAGTAGGGATCACAAGTGTTTCCGAGGAGAAGTAGGGATCACACGTGTTTCCAAGGAGAACTAGAGATCGCCTACATAATTAATAGGAGATTATTACTCAATTAATAGGAGAAGTAGGGATCCCACGTGTTCCGATGAAAACAATGGGCATGGTCATTCCAAGTTTTTCAGCAAATTAATTGTTATTCACCAGTTATTTGTTCGTTAATGTAAACCAAATAAGACATATTTATAATACAAAACCACAACATTAGCGGTCTGATATTGTTTGTAACGCTGATAGGAGAAATGGTTTTGTAACACTTGATATAAAGTTACGTTTGATAACTTCCTCATCACTTACAGAGACTGTCGGCAAACGGCAGAAAAGTCAGGCAAAATGTATTTATCAATAAAAACCAAAAAAAACAACCCTTTCCTTCTCCAGAATATGTCACTAAATATTGTGATTTTATATTTTCTGAAAGATAATATAACTTCCCAACAATATAATCTCATATTATGAAAATCTGTTAATTATTCTAGAAAATGTTTTATATTTGGGTGACACCGGTATCTAGACGGCAGGCAGTCGAGCCTTGATTTAAGTAAGTTCGTTTGTAGAGCCGCCCCAGAGAGAGGGGAAGGATACATAGGAATCGTGGAACCTGCCTTATTCTGACTAACGATCATGGTTTTTAACTTGATCGAAGGATAGACTCTGATAAACAGGAGCGCCTAATTTACGTTCCCACCCGAGGGACAAGGCTTAGGAAGTGTCTTGCCCAAGAAAGCACGACGAACACATATCAAGCCTACCGTGTTATCTACTGCACCATGCCAGCGCCGCCATATTTCAAGTATAATGTATTTAAAGTTGTCTGATATACGTTAAACGTATATATTGATATACGTGTGATATACGTTACACGTAACTGTGATATACGTTATACGTCTGATATACGTTACACGTTTGATATACGTGTGATATGCGTTACACTTGTGATATTCGTGTGATATGCGTTATATGTGTGATACACATCTGTTATACGTTATGCTTGTGATATACGTGTGATATACGTTACACGTGTGATATACGTGTGATATACGTTACACATGTGATATGCGTTATATGTGTGATATACATCTGTTAGACGTTATGCCTGTGATATACGTGTGATATACGTTATATGTGTGATAAACATCTGTTATACGTTATGTCTGTGATATACGTGTTTATCAGATCTATAGTTTGTTTCACACGGTGTAAAGATTTTAAGTATGAATTAGTTGGTAGTTTAGGACCTTTATCACCGTATAGAAACTTATTGACATATTAACAATTCAATATTCACAAACCGTGATTGGTTACAATAATACCACTGCACTTACATACTTTCGTTTTCAATCAGATAAGATGATATGGTAAATGTCGTGTGATTTCCCACTGACTTTTTAAAGGTTCAGTTGCGTTTTAATATATTGAGGCATGGGCGTAGGCATGTTTCAATTATTGGGGTAGGTGGGGGTGGGGCGTGGGGGCAAACAAACCGGGGGAGGGGGATGGGGCAAACCTTTTGAAAAAAATATTTGATAATCAAAAAAAGTATGTTTCAATTATTGTGTGGGAGGGGGCCCAATTACACCAAAACATTCAACATCATACAACATTATATAGGGAAAAACGTACTTTTTGAGCGCTAACCATTTTTTTAGGGGGGGCGCAAAGTATACTCTAGCCCCCATTCCCCCTCCCCCACTCTGAACATTGGGCGGCCAGCCCCCCCCCCCCCCCCCCCCCCCTGCACCCCCACCGGCTCCTACGCCTATGTGAGGGAAATAAGAGCTTTCCATCGAATTGCCCAGTGTCTAACATGTTCGACTGTGAATACGGAGGCCTCACTGGCACCACTGGCTTATTTCGGTGTGTCCCTGGGGCGGCTCGAAATGTCCTAAACAATATGTTTTTGAGCCGTTAAAGCTACACAGTCTCTATATCAATCGATATATTCTTTGTAGGAGTTTCCTTATTTGTACTTTCATGTTCATGACGAAATCGGGTATTTAAGCGAGCAAATATAGCGCAAGAAATCATTTACTGTATAGACATCGACCAGTGCACATCGTACCTATACATAGGTAACAGTATTTTTTACAGAAAATAAGTTAGCCTCTTTCGGGTCTCGAACACACGACCTTCTGATTTCAAGTCAGGTGCTCTATCCATTGAACTATAACACTACTTGAGAAAATAGTATACTAACTACCATTTATTATGATGCAAAATAACTTAAAAGAACGCAAATCAAGATGGATCAATAAATATATAGTCCATCTTGTCGCACGTGTAAATTAATATTGCCTGGTGTAATATTGTGTGTTATCAATATGAAACTAATACTTCACCTCAAAACAACTATATCTCGACTTGTTATTTAGCGCTTGATGAGTTTGTGTGCGCGCGTTTGTTATTTCCTAATGCCTATTTAGTGTTAAAAATGTTACAACATACCAATAAATAGCCGTGGTCTAGTGGTTCAGCATACATCCTTCAAATTTTAAAAGTGCAAGGCTGTGGTTTAAATCCCGTTCCGGGCATTATTTTTTTTATCACATATATTACATGTATTTATCTATGTTACCTGTACGGAGGCTAAATAAAATTGTGAAATTTTACGCATCGATTTCTGCCTTATATCTACCGACTTTTGGGGTGTTCGTCAATTTGAAGCTACTTCACACGTGACTCATTCATATTCATGAGTTATTACCAGTTAAAATAGGGACTGTGTAGCTTTAAACACCTGGGCCTGTATTCATAAAGCAACTTAAGTGGGAAATATTACTAAAGTCAAAATTTAAGATATTTACATATTTAAATCTCCTTATTAACCTCTCAGGGACATTACAAACCATTTATTTTAAGATACGTATTTAGATGTTGGTTTTATTTATCCATAACCTTATTGAAAATATTAAGAAAACGTCTTAAATCGATAGTAAAGGGTGTTTAAAAAATTGATACAATTTGACTTAAGTTAATATTTTGCTAAGAAGCTTTATGAATACACCGACCCAGTCCATTCATACTTTAAATATTGGATATATTGTTCGTGTTCTTTTATCCTATCGCACAAAAAAATCTCAAAATAATGACTAAGTTAGTCACGTTCATTGGTAAACTATATTAGTTATCGTCTGTTTGATAATCGTATTAATATTCAGTAAGCGTTCTGGCATATGCATCGCTGAGAAGTAGTACTTATATGGGCACAGGAGATATTGTAATGCAGACTAAAGAGATGCAAGAACACTATTCTAATTGCGAATTAAAATGTTATTATCAATAAGACATTGTAAAACACGCCATACTGTCATAACATCTCAGACTTGATACACGTACAAATCAGTTTTAAAAGTGTTTCATATCCTCTGTCCAACTCCTTTAAAGGGACACTCGGCAATCTTGTTTTTTTTAAAAACTCCCGGCGTCGTGTTAGCTTTTCTCTTGCATTTGTTCAATCATTTATTCGCTGCCGGAACGGCAGCGACTCTTATATGGTTTTCATAATTGTACATGGTAAGGTAGCAATGAACAGGTTCTTTGAGTTTTCACTTTGATAACGCAATCTTATAACTACACATGGTATCAGTGGACAGTGTATCTGTGTTGTAATGTACGCTAACTTACACGCATCCCTTACATGTGAACGATTGTATTTCTGTGCTGATGTGTACTCTGATGTGTGCTACAAAGGTGAACATGTAATCAATATGTAACGCATGTCAAGGATTTGACCAGAACGAAGCGAGGTCGTCCACCTTGATTCAAAATGTTTGGTAGGAAGAACTGATGGTAAAAATTGGGGGAAGAAGGTGTCTGGTAAGAATAAAAACGGTCGTGGCATGTTAACGTCTTCGTGACTTGATCTGTTAATGTTAAACTTTGTTCCCAGTTCCTATCCAGATATAAAGCTATTTTATCTCGGCAGCTATTTTACGGTTGCGTAAAACCTTGCTTGTATTAATTGTATTAATTGTTAGAATAGTTCGAAGATACTTGTTTTAACTCACCTGAGCCGAAGGCTCTTCGTCCGTCCGTCCGTCCGTCGTCCGGCGTTATCTTTTGTTTCAAACAACTTCTCCTCAGAAACCGCTGGGACAATTTGGACCAAATTTCATATGTATGATACAGAGGTCCATATCTTTTAAAATTGTCCAGGTTAGGTCAATACGACATCCAATATGGCCGCCATTACCATATATAGTTAAAACCTTAAAATATCTTCTCAGGAACCACTGAACAAATTTTGACAGTTTTTCTTATTTATGATCGCCAACCCCTAGACTATAAACTTTTACAAATAATGTCCTCATGATCAAAAATGGCTGCGCCCCAGGGGTCCAAAATTTGTATACAGAGATTTTGCATGTTTTGCATAGATTTGTATATGGCCACTATTACCATATATGGTCAAAACCTTAAACCAACTGCTGAACAGATTTCGACAGTTTTGTAGTAATGATATTCCAGAGAAATCCCGTTATGTTGTGTCAAAAAAGAGGTCCTACATAGCTAGTTAGAGAAAGGACAAAAATGTACTGTTGTAGACGTATTACTCATAGAAAACTTTGTAACACGAAATTCGTAAATATTTAGCCATTTCATTACTGTATTTAGTGTAAAGAGATTGCAAAAGTTACTGTTGCTCATCTGCTTGAGCCATACGCGCATTCTATCACTAATGAAACTTTGAAGGGATAACATTGGGTATGTTATGTGTTGTCATTGTACTATATATATATATATATATATATATATATATATATAACAAGGCGTCAGCTACTGGGCGAGGCGCTGTGTCGAGGTTGGTGTCTAAGGTTGCGGGTTCGAATCCGTTGGTAAATGGTTGGTACGAAACGTTCTCCACATATAATATTTAATGTTTGTACTTGTATCTTATAGATCCTACGTTAAAGAAAGTTCGTTATTCGTGAATTCAGTTCTCTCAAATAATAAATAATCATATTCTAAATTCATTGTATCAGTATTTCTATGGTGAATATTTACCTGAGGTTATAATCATGTAATGTGAATCCCCTATCGTATTAATATACGCTATGGTTGTCGTTATTTGACGAAAAAGCCCGAATATATTTGACGCGTTCAAGAGTATGGTCTTAAGTATCACCGGTTTCCAAAATCAATATTTTAGGTTAACTAGGTGGCCGAGTGGGCTAGGAGGCCGAGAGGGCGTTAACGGTAGCAAATATATTTCACTACCGTTCATGAACAGTCTCAATCAAACCGAGACTGCAATATTTCGTATTTATCGTGTTCGGCCGTTTCCAAAGGTCCACCCTCATACTCTTTTATCCTTTATTTATTTGTAAGATCAGGCTTTCCATCACCCATGTAAAACGCGGATAACCGTATCAGTGCGGTATGGAAGAAAAAATCATTTAGCACGCCAATCAATTTGCTGGCCATAGTTAAGCAGCTATTTCTAGGCTATATTTTTTTTAGATATGATGGCTAAGGCGTCTGGTATTGGACGAGGCGCTGTGTCGATGTTGGTGCCTAGGGCTGCGGGTTCGAATCCGTTGGTAAGTGGTTGGTACAAAAAATTCTCCAATATATATATCGAAAGTTTCTTTTTTCCTTAAGTATGTATGTATTTATGATACAATAAACCATATGGCGCATTTAGCTTTATGCGTCGATAATTTGCGCATTTGAACATAAAAGGATCGTTTTTATTTCATTTAATTACACTGAAAAGGGTTATAAATACGATGTTAAACCACAATCACGTGTATATTTGTGAATTATGTAAAATTAACGTGTAGTTAAATTTAGTTCTATTCAAAAAGATATCTGATTGAGTAATTTATTTTAAGGGTGTAACGATTTGTTGCTGCGGAAAGCGAAATTTGTGCTATCTTTAAATAAAATAAAAGCGTTTCTGATATTCATTACCACATGTATTTTTATTTAAATATATTAAAAATGACAATATATTACAATGTAAAAAGGGTGTTTTGGGAATCAATCCCAGTAGAAGACGCATGACGTAAAACACAGTAATTCATGTGATGACAATACGGGTTTGAGCCGTCATCCAGATATTTCACGGCTCATTTAGCCTAAGTTCGCTTTTAGTATACAATTAACTGTAAAAAATAAGCTGTTTTAATACTCTTATTTCAAAAAGATTACTTAAATTGGATAATTAGAATATTTATATTATTCTTATATAATATATGTATAATTTGAAAAAATATTTTATGGAAAAAAATAATACAGTAAACAGGCGAGAAGATACACTTGTACAGATTAATCATTTTTACCAGTTTTCGGAATTTGATGACACAAAATCGTTTAGTCTGCCAATCAATTTGCTGGCCTCAGTTAAACTATCTCTGGGCTGCTTTGGTTTTTTTAGATATGAGGGAATGTTTTCTGATCAAGTTTCTTGATGATAGGAATGAAAGTGTCGTCGTGTACACACAGTTTAGACTATTTTTAGAAATGGTAGCATGCAGTTTGAAAATCCGATAGACCTATTTTATGTTTTCTTCTTTAATGTAGTGTTCATTACAGACGCATCTCTGTAAAATTAATTCCATCCTGGGGATCTCATTTAAACAACAGAGTATAGAATTAATCTGAATTAAACTTCAACGAAAAGTAGGTATCAAAATTGAACTGAAAACGTAGCATTCACACTTGTAAGTGAGGAAGTGTCGATTCTTACGGATGGTGGGAGGTGTACAGTACTGGTTCTACCCAGGAAAAGTGGGTGGTCTGCTTCCACCAGGTCTTCTTTCACCACAAGAAATCGACCGTCATGTATAACCTCACATGTGTTGAGAATGACGTAAAACACCATACAAACAATAAACAATACGAAACAAATCGCAATAATAAGGAACAATTAAAGAAAACATAAAAGCGATGACAATATGGGTTAAGCCTTGTAAGGATCAGTGGCAAAACGGGCGTTTGGGGTTTAAACCAGGTTCTAGTGTGCACCAAATCTCGTTCTTACCCTAGTGTTATCGCAATAAAACCCGATAGTGTAAATAAAGAAATCCTTGCCAGGCTATGTCCTCTTACAAACTAGGCAGCATTAATTGGCAACATACGTTATTTACTCAAGGATGATAATATGTATATATGAATATAAAAAATTAAAACCGTAAAAAGTCAAAAAGCAAGTACTTAGTGTTTTGGCAGAAGCCAGAGCAACAAGAGACTAAACCATTAAGGGCACGACAAGACAATGTAGAAGACAAACATGAAACGCTACCGCTCTTTCAGGATTTACGTAGACGTCATCATAGGTTCCGCCATAATATGTCTAGTAATCGCACAATCCAAGAGAAAAGCACGGTGGCGAACTGTAAATGCTGTAACAACGGTAAAGGTAACAATTCCGCTAAAGGTAACAACCGTCGTTATAGATAACAATTTCAACGGTAAAGGTAACAACCTCCGCTAAATGTAACAGGTACCTCTACCGCTAAAGGTAACAGCGCTTGCGTTACATGTGCCACACTTAAAAGAACCCGTTTATTGAAATTTTCATTGAAACTGTATATGTAGAAAAAAAGTTGTTACCTTTAGCGTTAGCCTTGATACCTTTAACGGAAGAATAGATTGTTACCTTTAGCGGAGGTTGTTACCTTTGGCGTTGAAACGGTTACCTTTAGCGGCTGTTGTTACCTTTAGCGGAATTGTTACCTTTAGCGTTGTTACAAATGGGTCAACGACTAAACAGGCAGTACGTTGAAAAATGATAATCATAACCTCTTCTGATAAACTTGTTAACACGTTTAAGTATTAAATAATGGTCTGATCGAGTTGGTTTTAACCACCGAGATGAGACCGTACTCTCTATTTGTTTTGTAGCATGTCCATTTCAGCTGTCTGTCATACTCTAACTGACATTAGAGGCTAAGAAGTGAAATTTTAACAATCAAGAAACCCCGGTCAGTCGCCCACTAACTAATACATAACTGGTAGTTAGAGTACATCATTTATTCTGACAGATATTCGTTTCAATTACACGATTTACACCTGTGCAAATTCAAAGGGAATTTCAGTGGCATGCTACAATAAAGATTGTATGAAAATGAGCATGGCCAAGGATCTTACGAAGTTTGTAAATCTCGTCACCATAGCAGTCAGGTTGTGCTAGACCTTGTCGCAGAAGAGTTCTTAGATTACGTTTAATTTTAAAAGTAGATCAGGGTTACGACAATACAATTTTGCAAAGATTTTTCGAAGTTTATGATAACGGTAGCCCTGATGGAGTAGCTTTTTAGTTTTACCAAGGTTACCATATTAAAGTCCAGGCCTTGAATTCACCAACCATTCTTGAGAATATGCTTACACTTAAGCCCAAGTATGCAAATTTCAATCACAAATATTTCTATAAGTTTAAAATATAAACATTCATTTCAAGCTGCTATGTATGATAAATACGAGAGTTTATCTTTGAAGGTCATGGACATATTTGTGATCGAAATTTGAGTACTTGAGTTCAAGTCCAAGAATAGCTTGAAGAATGGTTGATGAATTTCATGCCTGAACTCCACTATCATCTCTTGAACAACGAATAAGTTGAAAAACATAAAACCCTTTAAGAAGTTGGTCGGGGAACATTCACGTCTAAACAATCATGTTGAACTTGTATGTAAATTACCTGAAAGAAAGCGTCAATCTATCTAATAATGGTATCACAGTCGAACATCAAAGGACGTGCTTTTATGATGATACATGTATTTAGAGAAAATGTACAAGATGTTCTAGCGATACGTAATTGCATATCAGAAACAAGTGATAAAGTTAATCTATTTTACCCATGCATGCCTTTATCCCACATTATCAGGAAACTATCAAGTAAAAGTACATTTTTGCTTCTCTATATGGAGTGGAGGGAAACACCAACATAATTTCCGTGAATTTGTTTCTATTTTCAAATATAAAGTAGATGAAACAGAGCTGTTAGCATATTATAAGAAAGTTCATTTTTACAAGAAAGTATTATTTCTAATGAATGACTTTGATTGAGAGTACTATGTAATACGTGTTTATATTTTTTATAAAGTGTGCAGTGGGATGGTTCCACGGCCCACAACACACTCATTGTCGAGTATAACAAATGGGTTTAGCATTTTTGGTTGCAAAAAAAAACAAAAACAAAACAGGTAATGTCACAGTAAGCAACAAATGCCCCAAAGTGGTTTTGACTTTTGACCTCTTAGAGTGACCTTGACCTTGGAGCCACGGACTAGAACTTTGCGCGCGACACGTCGTCTTGTTGCAGTGAGCACTTGTGCCAAGTTATTTGAAAATCCGTCCAGGAATGTCAGAGTTATTGAACGGACAAGATTGGAAGGACAAACGGACGGACTGACTGACTGAGGACGGCGCGACTACCATATGCCGCGACTGACTGAGGACGGCGCGACTACCATATGCCGTGACTGACTGAGGACGGCGCGACTACCATATGCCGTGACTGACTGAGGACGGCGCGACTACCATATGCCGCGACTGACTGAGGACGGCGCGACTACCATATGCCGCGACTGACTGAGGATTGAACGACTACCATATGCCGTGACTGACTGAGGACGGCGCGACTACCATATGCCGCGACTGACTGAGGACGGCGCGACTACCATATGCCGCGACTGACTGAGGATTGAACGACTACCATATGCCGTGACTGACTGAGGACGGCGCGACTACCATATGCCGCGACTGACTGAGGACGGCGCGACTACCATATGCCGCGACTACCTTATGCCGTTACTGACTGAGGACGGCGCGACTACCATATGCCGCGACTGACTGAGGACGGCGCGACTACCATATGCCGTGACTGACTGAGGACGGCGCGACTACCATATGCCGCGACTGACTGAGGACGGCGCGACTACCATATGCCGGGACTGACTGAGGACGGCGCGACTACCATATGCCGCGACTGACTGAGGACGGCGCGACTACCATATGCCGTGACTGACTGAGGACGGCGCGACTACTATATGCCGCCCTTCGGGGGCATAAAAAAACAAGTATCAAGAAAATTCAGATATTTGTGTAGGAATACACATGTCCACTTGACACGTAATGTTTACCAATGTATTGGAAAACAGTCTGTGATATGTGCATTTAGGTATTTTGTTTACTGAGCACTTATACTGTAATATGAATCGCTGCTAAATCGGTTGCTAAATCGGCAAATAAGTATGTTGGTAACATATTTTGCAACGTTTGTAGGTTTTTCTTACTCCATATTTTATTTAGTGCGATGATGCATTAGCTTTCCGGCTAGTCAACATGAAAATGTAATTTGGCAACAATTATGTGTGAATGGGGTATTGACAAATGCAGCTATTAATTGTAAAATAACATGGTTACCTCAAAATTAAACAAAAGAAAATAGTTGGTAGTTTGTTTACTTTAATTGTTCAAACTAAATTACTTAATAGTATGTCTATGTCTTTAAGTAAAGACTTTCGGGACTGTTAGTTTAATGAATCGAATCTTTATAATCATGACTGTTAAAAGAAGTATATTCGAAGCATACATTATACACAATAGGACCGAATACTTTGTTTAAAAAAGAGATATTGTTGTAAAGTACATATTAGAGTGTTTAACTGTTACCGACAGGCATTCTTTAGCAGAGTAGATATGCGGCGTAGCCCCACTCAAAACAGACTGGGAGAATCAGTTATGCACATTCTTAATTTTTTAAAAACTGTTAGGAAATAATAAATGAGTCTATGAGCCTATATTGCATGTTATTGGTTGACCCATTCATTTACAGTTATCCATTAAGCTTTTTTCTCTGATTGTACGATGATGTCATAACTAAATCATAGAAAAATGTTGGTGCCGTTTGATGTTCAGTCATGTCGAGGCGTGAGTGGACAACTATTGTAACTATATATGAATGAAGAACACGATACAATAGTGTCTCACTAATCCCTCGATGTGTTGTCGTTTTTTAAAATAAAAAAACAGTATATATTTAAATAAACATGATCATCTCTGTGTTATATACTGCTATTGCCTAGTATGTTATTCCTGCCTAGTTTGTTAACGGATATAGCTTGATGGGGAATCTTTTTTTACACTGTCCTGTTTAATACGGCATCGGATACCTGCACGGTAGTTAACGCACGGTCACGGTGCACGATGTAATCGGATACCTGCACGGTAGTTAAAGTTCGCCGGCCATGTTTTGTTTACAATTCACACATTGCAATATCTGTGAAAAGATAGAATACGATTTTATTTGATGACGTAGAAAACTTTGAACAGGTAAATTAATCCACAGGTAAATGTATTCATCAATTATCTGGCAATAGTTGTGCAGCTATACAATCCTCAGATCTCTCTCATTTCCCCGTGCAGTCAGTGGTAAAAGTAGTACCTACGTCATGCAAATAATTCTTATTTTTAAATGCAACTTAGTAGCGGTTTTCAATATATGTTTCTCTCCGAGACTATCAAGAAATGTTCAAATGATGTTTAAGAGTTAAATTTGTTAATTGATAATACTACAAAAAGGGTGGCCAATCATCCAAAGATCTTCAGTCAGTTAACAGAGTGCAGAAGGGGTATTATATGCACACAAGTATGGTACAATTGAATCACTCATTATTTGAGTGCCATCGCTTACAATGTAAATTAAAGGATTTTTTCTAATGCCAATGTATTGGGAAAGACTCTGTGATACGTGCGTTTAGGTATTTTGTTTACAGATACTATAATATGAATCGATGCTAAATCAGCAAATAAGTATTTTGGTAACACATTTTGCATAGTTTGTACGTTTTGCTTACTCCAGATTGATTTAGTTTGATGATACATTAGCCTTGCCGGCTAGTCACCATGACAATTTTATTTGGAGTACAACCATTATGTGTGAATGGGGTATTGGGAAATGCAGCTATTAATTATAAAAAGACATGGTTACCTCAAAAAATTAAACAATAGAAAATAGTTGGTTGATTATTTACTTCAACGGTTCAAACTAAATTACTTTATAGTATGTCTATGTCTTTTAGTAAATATTTCCGGACTTCCGTGCAAAGTGTTAGTTTAATGAATCGAATCTTTATAACCATGACTATTAAAAGAAGTATATTCGAAGCATACATTATTTAAAATTGGAACGAATGCTTTGTTTAAAGGGACACTGTCCGTAAGTAAGCAGATATTGAGCATAACCAAATAACTGACTGACTTTTATTCAGTGAAATGTATACATGAAAACCT
Source organism: Cyrtodaria siliqua (assembly GCA_037043455.1). NCBI lineage: Eukaryota > Metazoa > Mollusca > Bivalvia > Adapedonta > Hiatellidae > Cyrtodaria > Cyrtodaria siliqua. The sequence goes on along the minus strand of JAWPHD010002593.1, from coordinate 194,133 downwards.
GAGGATAGACCATAAGAAGTATGTAGGAATACATTCTTGAGTTTGAAAAAAAAAGTTTTAATTATTATATGTAAATAAAGTGGGACCCACAATATTTACCTTTTCTGCGATCACGTGACTTCTATTAGCGCATTAGGTTTTCACCATAGTATGTAAATTGCGTAATATGTATAACCCGCTTAGCTCAGTCGGGAGCGATGTCTATGGGAAGCCATAACCGTCAAAATGTGGATATTTACAAACCATTCAATGACAGGCCATTTAATTCAACATGAAGTCATTTGATGACATACATATTGATTCGATGCGACGTGTAAACTCGGTTCATTCGTTACAAAGTGAATTGATACGGTTCGAAGTGAAATGATACGGTGTACAATTTCAAACCATACGACGCAAAGTCATTTGATGACATACATATTGATTCGATGCGACGTGTAAACTCGGTTCATTCGTTACAAAGTGAACTGATACGGTTCGAAGTGAAATGATACAATGTACAATTTCAAACCATACGACGCAAAGTCATTTGATGACGTACATATTGATTCGATGCGACGTGTAAACTCTGTTCATTCGTTACAAAGTGAACTGATACGGTTCGAAGTGAAATGATCGGGCGAAAACACAGTCGGTGCGACGCAAACGCAATCCGTTCGACAGAAACTGATTTCATTACGTGCAAAGTGAAACGGTGCGACATCTGGCGGCGATATTTGCCACATCACTTGCAGGGTTATTTCCCCTACATTACATATATATTATGATAAATCAAAGTACTAAAAGTACTGAGAATGCAAATTTCCATAAATTTTACATAGTTTTAGCCAACTTGGCGATCTTTGGCGACCTACCAAAATCTTAGAGGGTCAATCCATTCCAAATATATTGTGATCAATTGTCATTAAACTGTTTCAAATCTAGACTAGAATATTATTTTATGAAATTGCTGATGGATAGACAGATTTGTGATTTGTGTTCATGGCCAAACTGTCATTCAAGATGACCTCCATGTCTAAAATTATGTCATTTACAGTACAGAGTGGTGTGTATTAAGTAGTCTTCCGGGAACAAGATGCACAAGACGGCCTGTATCACTCTACTGGCTTGAATAGTCTAAGGCCATTGCGATATGACAATGCGACATTGCGATACGACAACTCGGCATTGCGATACGACAACTCGACAATGAGATAAGACAATGCTACATTGCAATACAACATCGCGACATAATTGTCGTGATGTCATATTGCAATGTCGCGACAACGCAATGCAATGTCACGACAACGCGACATTGCAATACAATTATGTCGCGATGTCGTATTGCAATGTAGCTTTGTCGTATCTCAATGTCAAGTTGTCATATCGCAATGTCGCATTGTCATATCGCAATGTCGCGATGTCGGGTGTCGGATTGTTGCTCAGGACAATGCGACATTGTATCTGGCCCCAACCGGACACCGTTTGAAACTGCACATGGCTGCAGCATTTTAACCTACTTCGTCCAGCTAGTTTCTGTTCTGTTTCTTGTTGTTGTTGTTTATTTATCAAAATTATGGCCACTTTTACCCGTGTATTTACTTATAGTCAATTTCAATTCTTCTTTCCACCAATAAATTTGTATTTTATTTTTTTAGTAAATACTACAGTAAAGTTTCTTTTCAATGTGTGGGACAGACATAGAGAAGTTGAATCAACGGGTAGTGCCTCTTGTTAAGTTATTTGTCCCTGCAGCAGAAGACGTTTTCTAGGTTACGCCACTGAACTTGGACAAGTTCAAAACCAGTTGCATCAGACTAGACACATCAGAGTTATAGCCTTTGATTTTTTAAACAAAATATACGTGGATTCACATGTCTCGCCTAACGGGGGCTGGACTTAAAAATAAAACGGTCAATGATGCTTAAATGAGGTTGTAAATATTTTAGTAACTAAAAACAATGGAGTTTGCCGTTTGCTGAGATGACATTTAAGTGAATTTGTTTAAAAGTAAAATGCCATTCTATTAAAAAAAAGAGGCACAAGAGGGCCTGTGGATGCTCTACTGGTTAAAAACGTCTCTAACATCAAGGGTTGTCGACAAGGGCCATAACTCCGCTGTTACAAGTCCGATCTGGCTGGTTTTCGAACGTGTGCGAGCTTTCGTTGATATTAACAATATCTTAAAGTTTTGTAAAGATCGGATGAAAAATGAAGACCCTTGGCCAGTAGAGCTAAAATCATCAGCTCCAGAAAGTAGGTCAAGGTCATAGATGAAATCCATGCATCCAAAAAGATGCACTACCCAAGACACAACTATGTCAAAATAGAATATGTTTTCTTCCAAAGTTTAAGCTATAAATTAGGTTTAAAACATATAGTGCATAATTATAGTTCATGAGAGAGTGATGTAAATGTAACAATTAAAGTTATCTGCCCTTTGCTTGGATGGTGAAGGTCATATCCACATTTGCTTTGTCACGTTGCAATGTACTTCTCAAGATACAACTATAAGCAAAGTTTGAAAGGTCTAGTGCATACAGTTTGTGAGAACATGACCTAAACCGCCGCCGGAAAAGCAACACCTATGTCTCTTTTTTTCTTCGAATAGGCGAGACAAAAACTGTTTTCCGGCCTTAGACTATTCAAGCCAGTAGAGTAATACAGGCCCTCTTGTGCATCTTGTTCCCGGAAGACTATTTAATACACGCCACTCTGTAAATGACATAATTTTAGACATGGAGGTCATTTTGAGTGGCAGTTTGGCCATGAACATAAATCACAAATCTTTCTATCCATCAGCAATTTCATAAAATAATATTCTAGTCTAGATTTGAAACAGTTTCATGACAACTGTTCACAATATATATTGGGATGGATTGACCCTCTAAGATTTTGGTAGGTCGCCAAAGATCGCCAAGTTGGCTAAAACTATGTAAAATTTATGGAAATTTGATCGTGCAAATATTCATACAGTCTTTCCTATCAAACCTTGCATTCCGAGTACTTTTAGTACTTTGATTTATCATAAGATATATGTTATGTAGGGGAAATAACTCTGCAAGTGATGTGGCAAATATCGCCGACAGATGTCGCACCGTTTCACTTTGCACGTAATGAAATCAGTTTCTGTCGAACGGATTGCGTTTGCATCGCACCGACTGTGTTTTCGCCCGATCATTTCACTTCGAACCGCATCAGTTCACTTTGTAACGAATGAACAGAGTTTACACGTCACATAGAATCAATATGTACGTCATCAAATGACTTTGCGTCGTATGGTTTGAAATTGTACATCGTATCATTTCACTTCGAACCGTATCAGTTCACTTTGTAACGAATGAACAGAGTTTACACGTCGTATCGAATCAATATGTACGTCATCAAATGACCTTGCGTCGTATGGTTTGAAATTTTATACCGTATCATTTCACTTCGAACCGTATCAATTCACTTTGTAACGAATGAACCGAGTTTATACCGTATCATTTCACTTCGAACCGTATCAATTCACTTTGTAACGAATGAACCGAGTTTACACGTCGCATCGAATCAATATGTACGTCATCAAATGACTTTGCGTCGTATGGTTTGAAATTGTACACCGTATCATTTCACTTCGAACTGTATCAATTTCCTTTGTAACGAATGAACCGAGTTTACACGTCGCATCGAATGAATATGTACGTCATCAAATGACTTTGCGTCGTATGGTTTGAAATTGTACATCGTATCATTTCACTTTGAACCGTATCAATTCACTTTGTAACGAATGAACCGAGTTTACACGTCGCATCGAATCAATATGTACGTCATCAAATGACTTCATGTTGAATTAAATGGCCTGCCATTCAATGGTTTGTAATTATCCACATTTTGACGGTTATGGCTTCCCATAGATGTCCGACTACTTTACGCTCACGCACACTATTATTACTGCGAGTGTAAAGAAAAGGTAATTTTAGTTTGGGCTGCGAGTTCAAACGCACGAGGTGGATTTCCTTTTTTTTCTGTACCGCGATTCAATTCCGTTAAACAATCTTGCTTTTAATTAGTAAATATTGAATAATGTTTAGTGTGTAATGTTTGCGAACATAATTATTGTGTGTTTTATAAGCTAAAAGTTACGGACAGTGTCCCTTTAAGAAAGAGATATTGTTGCAAAGTATACATTAGAGTATTAACTGGTACCGGTTAATTGAATATATCATTCACGTCGGAATCCCCTAGGCCCTCACGAAAAGCCTGTTGTACCCTCTTTAAATATCTCGCGAAGAAATTGCTGACATATCAGTTTGGAAACCATGCCCCTTTGTGTTTGTCGGTGAAGGTGTCTGTAGGCCAGCGTTGTTGACACATGTAGTACAGACGTAATTCACCGGATTTAAGCGCATGGTTTGTCCTATAGATAACCCCAAACGTTTATATCATTGAACCGTCAATATTGGAAAGAGATAAAACGATGGCCAATTGTAGTCATAGTGTTTACATGTTTTTGTTGTGTAGAAAAAGACAAAAATGAATCAATACACCTTTACTTATGTAAGTTAGTGCATTAGAATGAAGAACTTTTTTTCAACAAATGTTCTTTCCATCTATTAAATACAACTTGCATAACTTTGCAATTAATCTAATGGCTCGCCGTTTTTATTTTCTATCGTTAATTGTATACTTGATCTCTTACAAATACTTCCTTTATTCCTTAGATGTTGATGGACACTCATTTTGTCCCGTTTCATCTATTTAAGAACCGACCAAACCGTCAAACAAAGGCGATATAGTGTAGCTGCGTTTGTAGAACTGTTTCTGTAGCTAAGATAACATGGTATGTTTAGGGGTATTTTAGGTATTATACGATTAGTAGAAGTATAAGTTTTAGAATTTCGGAAACTCCACCATCAGAGGTGATATCTTAATAACCTTTTCCAGGGTGGATTCCATTTTGTTAGTCTACGTCAGTAATTTAATTAGTTTATACTGGATTAACACTGTCGTGCCGTCTTAAAAATAGCGTTCAGTTTATCTTTCCAGTTTTATTAAAGGCGTAATATCACCATGAGAGTGTGCAGTCAAATAGTGCTCAGAAGAAAAACGTGGGAACCTTGTCTTACTTGTGATACAAAATGCACACTTTCGATTGCTCGTTGTTATTATCAACTTTAATTCATCCGAATGATGTATTGGGAACATTTATCAGTGTTTTGTTTGAGCTGTTTAATTATAATTGACATAATTATAGGCCTACTTAATAGAAATGCGAAAGTAGAAATGGGGTAAATCTATCCGTGACGAGTCAAAATAGAAAGTGACGTCATTCAACATAATTATATAGAGACAATTATGTCAGTGCCTTTTACAATGAAGTTTATTAGGCTCGGCTTAGAAAACAAAAGAGCCTCGCCATTCTTTGTTTTCTAAGCCGAGCCTAATAAACTTGATAGTAAAAGGAAGTGACATAATATTCTATTTATCATGTAGATTATCCACATTTTGTGTATGAATTACTATTATTACCTATTTCTCAGAATGTTACGCTTATCGAGGACGCCGCCATGTTGTTGTTTTTTGTTTGTTTTATGACGTCAGGCAACGTTACGTGCATGACGTCAGATAACGTTGCGTACAATAAACACCGAGGGATTCCGCTTTGATTTGCTCTATTTGTCAGTGCCTAATAAAACAAAATTTAACAGGTCACCCCTTTATTAGGCAGAAAAGTGCACATCTTCATGATAAATGCTTTTTCTTACATGATACATAAGACCCTGTTTTTATTGATTTTTTCTACTGGCGAGCGCATGCTTGATATGTGTTTTAAAATTGTCTAAGGAGGGAAATGAGCATTTTTTGTCGCTTGATATACATCATACCTATAAAAAAAAAGAAGAAGAAAAATGGTGCAATGACTCAGTGACACCTAAAGCGCTGTGAAAGGTTATGCGAAAAGTCAAACTCATGGTTATATTGACTTTTAATGGCGTATTACATGTTCGTATTATTTCATAACTGGCCGCTATAAATAGAAACTAAACGTTAAATGGGTCTATTATTTATTTTATGTTTTGTTATTTAATAAAATGAAAATAAAATTACAGCATCCTTTATGATCTGAACGCACAGACGAAATTAAAAATGGTTATATATATTTATTTATTCAAAATACAAAAGACCTTAAGGTCCATGAGTACACAGGTACAACACAATACATTATATATACACACTGCAATAAATGCCGGCAATAAATGGCAACATATAAAGTCTATTTTCTAGTTATATGGACTCTGAAATGGATCATAAATTGTCAATATCTGATGGACTCGACAACATTGTGTTTATGTTTACAATAACGTCATATAACGTCGTTATAACATATTTAGTATATATGGTAAATGGGTTAATGTTTTTATTAATTGTACTGCATAATGTATAGGAAATTATATTTCCGGCGTCATATTTCAACTGGGGTCGAGGATATCCGCGATTAAGCGTACATAGTTGCATACATAAGTTACAGTAAGTCATAAATGACCCTTGAGAAAATATAAATAAATGTAAATGATAAATAGAGATTATTTAACTGCTGGGATCGAGTATAGGGAAATCCTTCACTTGATGGTAACCGTGCTTTGTTTTTTCACTCACTCGCGTGCGCTCGTTCGTGAAAATAGCCACACGTCTACCACTCGTGTAGGATTTTCCTATACTCGATCCCAGCAGTTAAATAATCTATATTTAACATTTACAATAACTATAATTACAACTTCCACCCATCTACTTATATTTCACTTAATTAAAGTAGCTTTCCCGCAACAACAGTAAAATTGTACAACATATGTACACCGTTTCTAAACCTATAGGCGATGAGGCATATATATAATTTGCATATTTTCAGAATCCAAACTCTATATACAACATAAACGGCCAAATCCCAAAACTGGAGCGTCGAATTAAGAGTTACCAACTCAAAATTCATTTCACGCATATTCAATCATGAGTATTTTAAGAAACCGTGAATAACTACACTTTTAATAGGCAGATATACAGTATGACGTGAACACCCGGATAAAGTTTTGATAAACATGTATGTCGTGTAAAATTGTGTCGTTATTTGACGGATTAGCTTCTTTAAGTTATGATAACACATGAACATATTGTTTAACTCCTATCATTAATCTTATTTAAATTCTAAATTCGCATTTACTTTTTATATCATTCAGTATGTACATGTCCTTTTTACAAGTGTAAAATAGTAACACAGCTTTTACAAAAGGAAAGCCAGTATTACACGTGAAATAACAGTTAGTTTCCTGTGTTGACCGCTAAAAATATAAACATAGGATACAGTAGGTTTACATTTTGTAGGTTTGTGTAGGTTTACATTGTGTATGTTTAGATTTTGTATGTTTACATTTTGTATGTTTACATTTTGTAGGTGTACATTGTGTAGGCTTACATTTTGTAGGTTTACATTTTGTAGGCTTAGATTTAGGTTTACATTTTGTATGTTCACATTTTGTATTTTTACATATTGTAGGTGTACATTGTGTAGGCTTACATTGTGTAGGTTTACATTTTGTTACATTTTGTAGGTTTACATTTTGTAGGCTTACATTTAGGCTTACATTTTGTATGTTTACATTTTGTTGGTTTATATTTTGTAGGCTGACATTTTGTATGCTCACATTTTGTATTTTTACATATTGTAGGTGTACATTGTGTAGGCTTACATTGTGTAGGTTTACATTTTGTTACATTTTGTAGGTTTACATTTTGTAGGCTTACATTTAGGCTTACATTTTGTAGGTTTACATTTTGTTGGTTTATATGTTGTAGGCTGACATTTTGTAGGTTTCCATTTTGTAGGTTTACATTTTGTTGGCTTACATTGTGTACGTTTACATTTGTTGGTTTGCATTTTGTAGATTTACATTTTGTAGGTGATGTAAACATTTTGTACGTTTACATTTTGTTGGTTTACATTTTGTAAGTTTACATTTTTAGGTAATGTAAATTTTGTAGGTTTACATTTTTGAGGTTTACATTTTGTAGGTTTACGTTTTGTAGGTTTATATTTTGTTACATTTTGTAGGTTTACATTTTGTTGGTTTACATTTTGTAGGTTTACATTTTGTTGGTTTACATTTTGGAGGCTTACATTGTGTACGTTTACATTTGTTGGTTTGCATGTTGTAGGTTTACATTTTGTAGGTAATGTAAACATTTTGTACGTTTACATTTTGTTGATTTACATTTTGTAGGTTTACATTTTGTAGGTTTACATCTTGTAGGTTTATATTTTGTTGGTTTAGATTTTGTAGGTTTACATTTTGTTACATTTTGTAGGTTTACATTTTGTAGGCTTACATTTTATAGGTTTACATTTTTTGTAGGTTTACATTTTGTAGGCTTACATTTTGTACATTTTGTAGGTTTACATTTTGTAGGCTCATATTTTGTAGGTTTACGTTTTGTAGGTTTATATTTCATTTTTCTCTGAATTCTCGAGATGTTTAAACGGGCTTTTTCAACTATCAGTTTCTATTTCAAACGTGTGTGCCGCATTTGGAAGTATTGTTACTGCTGGTCTAAACTACTTAATATTCACTTTATCTTTAAACTACTGAAATCGTTAAGTTCGAAAATGTTTGATAAACTAGTGAATTATGCGCACACCACACCTTTTGATCATGTTAAACATGTGTGTGTAGTTTTATATAACTCAATTACAAGAGTCTATCCGAGCGTAATTGTACACCATTCAGTTTCCTATCATATTTAGATACTGTTAGTATTACAAAAAGATCTTCCAGAGTTAATCAGCTCACAGGTTAGAAATTGAGGCAGGCCGTTGGACTAAACCACGTATTACTCCTAGAAAAAATAGGTTATGCAAGACATGCGCGGTATTAGAGGATGAGTTTCATTTTCTTCTCGAGTATCCTATATATGTATTCAACATGTTTTATTGTCGAAATATCCGTTATAAAAATCCAACTAATATAAGCTTTCCCATCGCTTAATGGAACTAGGCGGGACCACGTAATGATTATTGAGCTATTTGAGAAAAAACTTTCTTTTTTTTCATCTGTATCGTTGAACCACTTGGTAACTCCATAGCTTTTTATTTATTGTTTAAACAAATTTAATCTCCAAGCTGATATACCACCTGTAAACACATTTAAGTTTTACATGCAAGGTAGTTATCAGACACCTAAAGCAGTAGAGCATTCCGACTTCACACATGTTTACATCACAGCAGTATGTTCATACCAAAAGTGGGTCAATATAAATTACCTTGGCCTACTTTTGCACTTTGTTAAATTATATTGAAGTTTTACATTGCTTTTCCGACCGTCCAGACTCTATTGTGCCCATCGCGGCAGGGCTACCTTGTCGTGTTTGTTGGTGGAGGGACGTTAAACCTCAGAACTACACACACACACACATTGCTTTTCAGTTTGTCATTAAGTCTATTTTTCAGATAAAAAAAATTCATTCAAATTCCAAACTTCATGTAATAGTTATAGAATGTCAAACGAGGTGTTTTGGGGATATATCTTGGACTGGGGCGAAATCAAATTTTCGACTCGAAAATGTTCGACAGGAAGACCATTAGATTTCGCCCCAGTCTATCCTCATAGCACCGAGTTGGAGAAACGATTTTTTAATAAAAAGATATATAATGTGTATCATGTTAAACTGCTCGAAAATGGAAATACCCCTGTAGGATGCCTCATAAAATAATGAAACATCTACTGCGACATAATCTGTGCTCAGCGACGTGAATTGCTATGTGTTGCCACCGGAAGAATTGACCAATCAAACCAATATGATACAGAACGTCAACCAATCGAATTGTTAAATTTATGCGCGTGCTCTTTTTAGCGCCTTGGCATGCTTTTTGTTTTAAAGTTCATTTTTGTGCGCGCAGTGAAATACAGGGAAAACAGAACGGCAGACATTATTCAAGAAATTAGATTTTTTTTTAAATTGACGATGGTGAAGACATAATTTTGTCTCAATTCATGGACGAAGTTGATGGATTCTTGAACAAGGACGAGGATATTTTTTTTATCTCCGGCTTTGGACGAAACAGAACATTCAAGCCTGCTTGCATCTACAATTACAGATTCTACGGTGCGGAATATTATTAGCGAGTCGAGTGACGACTTGCAAACTTGCAAAATGTTTTATGAAAATTGTTCACTACATTGTGTTTTTCCTATATTTTTTCTCTCAAAAGAAACAGATTCTTGAAAGATAGTCTGGCACTTGCCATATCACGCGCCCTTTAGGTGTGACCTTTGGAATTGCATTTCACAGTCAAATCACCTTTTAGATTTTTGCCATTTTTTCTGAAAACAAACTAAGGACTATTGGAATTTTCATATAACACGCTCATACAGGGTAATGTTAAAAAATAAGTTAACGTTTCTAGGTTTATTGTGACAAACAGAATCAACGTAGGCTTCAATTACTACTTAGACGAACTTCCCGTGTATATCTCTCGGTTTCATTTCCGATTTTAAATAACTTGCTCTTACACGAGTTTCTTGCGGCATAATATCAGTCCGGAAATCATCCGCAACATCCCGTACACTGCTTCGGAGCATAATCTGAAGAATGACGGGATTGGCCGAGTTTTTACGATTGCTTGCAAATCCGAAATTCGAAATTCTAGGGAAGGTATTGTTTCACACTCAACTATACACTGCCTTCGGCTAATGTTTTACGAGTTGCCCTTGAAAAGCAGAACTTGTTGAAATCGATGTCGTTCTTGTCAAAATTATATATCGACCACAACAATCGGAAATAACTACGAGGCGAGTACTCTACGTAATGTATGTCCGTTATTACTCTACGTGATGTATGTCCGTTATTACTCTGCGTGTTGTATGTCCGTTATTACTCTGCGTGTTGTATGTCCTTTAGCAGAAATAGCTACTGTCTAGAAACAGAAATAGGTAAAGTCTTTGAAACATACCATGCACAACAATTTATTATGTATGCTTAGAATCATTATGTATTGATAAATAATACATAAGGCACCGTGCGACTGCATAGTCCCCTTCGCATAGAGCTACTCGTGCTACTCGTGGAGCTCTACGTGAAGAGGGCTCTCTGCGGGAAACAGGATTTTTACTATTTCGCAAACTTGAAAAGCGAAGCTCTATGCGAATGGTCGGCATAGCCAAACCGCATACAGCGCCAACACTGACATATATATAATGAAGGGTACACTATATCGGACGTGCAGTTCTTTTCTTTCATTGTCGGAAATATAACAATAATAATTATATGAAAATGCGTTGTCTTTTTTACCCATTTACAAATACTGCACTGGCGTCAGATTTTTTTAAAATAAATCTATTATTTACGTGAATTCACATTTTCTGTGCAAGTGTACATACGAAAACTACGCAAATTATGGATTTTGATTAAAAGCGGTAAAAGAAATCTATGGCAAGCGGAATTATATATTTAAGCTAGAGAGATATCTCTCAGAGGTATAGAGATATTTCTCAAACAAACAATATATCTCTTAAGAAAAAAATAATATTTTTAACAACAGAGATATAGCTCTAAGAAAATATGAGAATCGACGCGAAATTGTGTCCACTGGCATTTTCACAAGCAAATAGTTGCCTGAAGATCTGGTTTAGAAAAGGGAGTTCTATGCGAAGCGAATGTCGATACCCTCCAAATCAGAGGCACATGCGTTTCGCAAAGAGCTCATTTTTCAACACTGGAGTTCTATGCGAAACGTTCGTTCGCATAAAGCTCCATGGAAGGTCTATGCGAAACACTCTTTCGCATAGACCTTCCATGGAGCTTTGGTAACTCTATGCGGTCTAACAAGGCCCTAACAGCACTCTAATATCCCGCATACTGAGGTGTTTCTAATTATGTATTTCTTGTATAGCTTTACAGTTATATGCAAGTGTATTGTTTGCTAATTTCTCTGGATGTTGACTTTATTGTTAGAGATTTCCTGCGAGAATTTACCTTGATTTACCGTCTTGTCAATCAGTACACACAAACCAGTAGGTTTTTAGAGAACTGTTACTAATGTTGTAATAACTTGTAGTTCAATCCATTTGCATATGTCGGCTATAAATATTGTGATGTTGAATTAATGTATTGTAACATATCTCCGCAATAAAATATTATTTATCTAATTTAAAAATTGTTATTGCCTACGGACCTTTCTGTGTTCACCACGTTTTATGTTGTGTATGGTGATGTTCATTGTACATAGGTAAGTTGCCCATTCGATTTAGTGTGTGGTAAAGTGCCGACGACGGTGTCATTGCGTTTGTGATTGTGTATTTTGTAGGACCGTTTTTCTCAATTTTGTTTTTTGTGACAGTTTTGGAGACTTAAAATGTTGTATGTAATTTATAAACAGCTGATATGTGGCAGTATCAACAATGAGTAAGATCAAAGGAAGAGATAAATGTTATCTTCAGTATCTTGTTTACGTTCGCTTTTGAACGTCTCATTTTGATCTTATTTATTGTTCTGGTACTTGTATTTCATGTTGTATTTTTATTTTCTATTGTTATATTTGAGACATGTTGTCTTTATATGAGACATTCTGTCTCATTTATGTAATATGTATTCATTTTTAGAAAAAAAGAGACGAAGTACATATCGATCCTTCCCTAACATAGTTTTTCCATGTTCATCGTTCCCTGTCAAATGAGGACGGTCTGCCATTCACTACTTACGTGATCCGAGTATTAACTTTCATATCCCATCCAACCTTTCCTCCAAGAAGCGAAAACGGGATTGACTGTGGTATGAAATATAACCTTAATTTCGGCTAAACAAGTTTGCATATTGTAAAATTCAAAAAAAAAATGATAATTTTAAACAGGTTATCGCAATTTTTCAGAGATTTTTTTTTTTTAAACGTCTTTTATTGTCGAAATATCGTTATAAAATCCTGCTTATATAAGCTTTCCCATCGCTTAATGGAATTTAGGCGGAACCAAGTATGAGGTAGAGGGACTCTGCTTCTCTAACATGTTTAATTTATAAACCTAATCTGTAAAACGCATGCGAATTGTTTGAAAAATTCGGCGTTGTCCTTTTGAGCTATACAGGCCTATAGTTATAGAATCTTTACCATATTCACCGAAAGAATGAATGATTACACGTATCAGAATTATTATGTAACTTCAATATTAAATAATGTTTTAATATAAAACAAAAAGTAATAATTTCATTTGAATTAATTGACCCTGCATAAAAAGAAAGACGCATATTTTGATTGGTTATTTGTTTGTATGGTGTTTTACGTCAATTTCAACACATGTAAGGTTATATATGACCGTCGATTTCCATATGTCATTAAACCATTTTTGACTTTTAAATAGTAATCCAGAACGATTTATAAGTTCTAAACTGAATAAAAACACAACATCATCTCTGTGAAAAAAACTCTGTTTGAAGGACGATCATTAATGTAATTCTATCAACGAATGAAAACGCATGTGACAACACTGACAAACAGTTGCTTAAGACAACGTATAGAATATTGTTACATTAATCACGAATTGAATTGCTGTTTAACGACTCATCAAAATGTTATCTTCGGTTATTGGAACCGCCCTATAGAGAGTAGAAGGATACATATGACTATTAGAACCGCCCGAAAGAGAGTGGAAGGATACACAGGCATATTAGAACCGCCCTATAGAGAGTGGAAGGATACACAGGCATATTAGAACCACTCTATAGAGAGTGGAAGGATACACAGGCTTATTAGAACCGCCCTATAGAGAGTGGAAGGATACACAGGCTTATTAGAACCGCTCTATAGAGAGTTGAAGGATACACAGGCATATTAGAACCGCCCTATAGAGAGTGGAAGGATACACAGGAATATTAGAACCGCCCTATAGAGAGTGGAAGGATACATAGGCATATTAGAACCGCCCTATAGAGAGTGGAAGGATACACAGGCTTATTAGAACCGCTCTATAGAGAGTGGAAGGTTACATAGGCATATTAGAACCGCCCTATAGAGAGTGGAAGGATACACAGGCTTATTAGAACCGCTCTATAGAGAGTGGAAGGATACACAGGCATATTAGAACCGCTCTATAGAGAGTGGAAGGATACACAGGCTTATTAGAACCGCTCTATAGAGAGTGGAAGGATACACAGGCATATTAGAACCGCTCTATAGAGAGTGGAAGGATACACAGGCTTATTAGAACCGCTCTATAGAGAGTGGAAGGATACACAGGCATATTAGAACCGCCCTATAGAGAGTGGAAGGATACATAGGCATATTAGAACCGCCCTATAGAGAGTGGAAGGATACACAGGCATATTAGAACCGCCCTATAGAGAGTGGAAGGATACACAGGCTTATTAGAACCGCTCTATAGAGAGTGGAAGGATACACAGGCATATTAGAACCGCCCTATAGAGAGTGGAAAAATACACAGGCATATTAGAACCGCCCTATAGAGAGTGGAAGGATACACAGGCATATTAGAACCGCCCTATAGAGAGTGGAAGGATACACAGGCTTATTAGAACCGCTCTATAGAGAGTGGAAGGATACACAGGCTTATTAGAACCGCTCTATAGAGAGTGGAAGGATACATAGGCATATTCGAGAACCGCTCTATAGAGAGTGGAAGGATACACAGGCATATTAGAACCGCCCTATAGAGAGTGGAAGGATACACAGGCTTATTAGAACCGCTCTATAGAGAGTGGAAGGATACACAGTTATATTCGAGAACCGCTCTATAGAGAGTGGAAGGATACACAGGCATATTAGAACCGTCCTATAGAGAGTGGAAGGATACACAGGCATATTCGAGAACCGCCCTATAGAGAGTGGAAGGATACACAGGAATATTAGAACCGTCCTATAGAGAGTGGAAGGATACACAGGCATATTAGAACCACTCTATAGAGAGTGGAAGGATACACAGGAATATTAGAACCGCCCTATAGAGAGAGGAAGGATACACAGGAATATTAGAACCGCCCTATAGAGAGTGGAAGGATACATAGGCATATTAGAACCGCCCTGTAGAGAGTGGAAGGATACTCAGGAATATTTGAACCGCCCTGTAGAGAGTGGAAGGATACACAGGCATATTAGAACCGTCCTATAGAGAGTGGAAGGATACACAGGCATATTAGAACCGCCCTATAGAGAGTGGAAGGATACACAGGCTTATTAGAACCGCTCTATAGAGAGTGGAAGGATACACAGGCATATTCGAGAACCGCTCTATAGAGAGTGGAAGGATACACAGGCATATTAGAACCGCCCTATAGAGAGTGGAAGGATACACAGGAATATTAGAACCGCCCTATAGAGAGTGGAAGGATACATAGGCATATTAGAGCTCTATAGAGAGTGGAAGGATACACAGGCATATTAGAACCGCCCTATAGAGAGTGGAAGGATACACATGCTTATTAGAACCGCTCTATAGAGAGTGGAAGGATACACAGGCATATTCGAGAACCGCTCTATAGAGAGTGGAAGGATACACAGGCATATTAGAACCGCCCTATAGAGAGTGGAAGGATACACAGGCTTATTAGAACCGCTCTATAGAGAGTGGAAGGATACACAGGCATATTCGAGAACCGCTCTATAGAGAGTGGAAGGATACACAGGCATATTAGAACCGCCCTATAGAGAGTGGAAGGATACATAGGCATATTAGAACCGCCCTAAAGAGAGTGGAAGGATACAAAGGCATATTAGAACCGCCCTAAAGAGAGTGGAGGGATACATAGGCATATTAGAACCGCCCTATAGAGAGTGGAAAAATACACAGGCATATTAGAACCACCCGAAAGAGAGTGGAAGGATACACAGGCATATTAGAACCGCCCTATAGAGAGTGGAAGGATACACAGGCATATTAGAACCGCCCTATAGAGAGTGGAAGGATACACAGGCTTATTAGAACCGCTCTATAGAGAGTGGAAGGATACACAGGCATATTCGAGAACCGCTCTATAGAGAGTGGAAGGATACACAGGCATATTAGAACCGCCCTATAGGGAGTGGAAGGATACACAGGAATATTAGAACCGCCCTATAGAGAGTGGAAGGATACATAGGCATATTAGAACCGCTCTATAGAGAGTGGAAGGATACACAGGCATATTAGAACCGCCCTGTAGAGAGTGGAAGGATACACAGGCATATTAGAACCGCGCTATAGAGAGTGGAAGGATACACAGGCATATTAGAACTGCCCTATAGAGAGTGGAAGGATACGCAGGCATATTAGAACTGTCCTATAGAGAGTGGAAGGATACACAGGAATATTAGAACCGCCCTATAGAGAGTGGAAGGATACACAGGCATATTAGAACCGCTCTATAGAGAGTGGAAGGATACACAGGAATATTAGAACCGCCCTATAGAGAGTGGAAGGATACACAGGCATATTAGAACCGCTCTATAGAGAGTGGAAGGATACGCAGGCATATTAGAACCGTCCTATAAAGAGTGGAAGGATACACAGGCATATTAGAACTGCCCTATAGAGAGTGGAAGGATACGCAGGCATATTAGAACCGTCCTATAGAGAGTGGAAGGATACACAGGCATACTGGCACCGCCCTATAGAGAGTGGAAGGATACACAGGCATATTAGAGAACCGCTCTATAGAGAGTGGAAGGATACACAGGCATATTAGAACCGCCTTATAGAGAGTGGAAGGATACACAGGCTTATTAGAACGGCCCTATAGAGAGTGGAAGGATACATAGGCATATTAGAACGGCCCTATAGAGAGTGGAAGGATACACAGGAATATTAGAACGGCCCTATAGAGAGTGGAAGGATACATAGGCATATTAGAACCGCCCTATAGAGAGTGGAAGGATACACGGGCATATTAGAACCGCTCTATAGAGAGTGGAAGGATACACAGGCATATTGAAACCGCTCTATAGAGAGTGGAAGGATACACAGGCATATTGAAACCGCTCTATAGAGAGTGGAAGGATACATAGGCATATTAAAACCGCTCTGTAGAGAGTGGAAGGATACATAGGCATATTAGAACCGCCCTGTAGAGAGTGGAAGGATACACAGGAATATTAGAACCGCCCTGTAGAGAGTGGAAGGATACACAAGAATATTAGAACCGCCCTGTAGAGAGTGGAAGGATACTCAGGAATATTTGAACCGCCCTGTAGAGAGTGGAAGGATACACAGGCATATTAGAACCGCTCTGTAGAGAGTGGAAGGATACACAGGAATATTAAAACCGCCCTATAGAGAGTGGAAGGATACACAGGCATATTAGAACCGCTCTGTAGAGAGAAGAGGGATACACAGGCATATTAGAACCACTCTATAGAGAGTGGAAGGATACACAGGAATATTAGAACCGCCCTATAGAGAGAGGAAGGATACACAGGAATATTAGAACCGCCCTATAGAGAGTGGAAGGATACATAGGCATATTAGAACCGCCCTGTAGAGAGTGGAAGGATACTCAGGAACATTTGAACCGCCCTGTAGAGAGTGGAAGGATACACAGGCATATTAGAACCGCCCTAAAGAGAGTGGAAGGATACACAGGAATATTAGAACCGCCCTGTAGAGAGTGGAAGGATACATAGGCATATTAGAACCGCCCTGTAGAGAGTGGAAGGATACACAGGAATATTAGAACCGCCCTATAGAGAGTGGAAGGATACATAGGCATATTAGAACCGCCCTGTAGAGAGTGGAAGGATACACAGGAATATTAGAACCGCCCTGTAGAGAGTGGAAGGATACACAAGAATATTAGAACCGCCCTGTAGAGAGTGGAAGGATACTCAGGAATATTTGAACCGCCCTGTAGAGAGTGGAAGGATACACAGGCATATTAGAACCGCCCTATAGAGAGTGGAAGGATACACAGGAATATTAAAACCGCCCTATAGAGAGTGGAAGGATACACAGGCATATTAGAACCACTCTATAGAGAGTGGAAGGATACACAGGAATATTAGAACCGCCCTATAGAGAGTGGAAGGATACACAGGCATATTAGAACCGCTCTATAGAGAGAGGAAGGATACACAGGAATATTAGAACCGCCCTATAGAGAGAGGAAGGATACACAGGAATATTAGAACCGCCCTATAGAGAGTGGAAGGATACATAGGCATATTAGAACCGCCCTATAGAGAGAGGAAGGATACACAGGAATATTAGAACCGCCCTATAGAGAGTGGAAGGATACACAGGCTTATTAGAACCGCTCTATAGAGAGTGGAAGGATACACAGGAATATTAGAACCGCTCTATAGAGAGAGGAAGGATACACAGGAATATTAGAACCGCCCTATAGACAGTGGAAGGATACACAGGCATATTAGAACCGCTCTATAGAGAGTGGAGGGATACACAGGCATATTAGAACCGCTCTATAGAGAGTGGAAGGATACACAGGCATATTAGAACCGCTCTATAGAGAGTGGAGGGATACACAGGCGTATTAGAACCGCTCTATAGAGAGTGGAAGGATACACAGGAATATTAGAACCGCTCTATAGAGAGAGGAAGGATACACAGGAATATTAGAACCGCCCTATAGAGAGAGGAAGGATACACAGGAATATTAGAACCGCCCTATAGAGAGTGGAAGGATACATAGGCATATTAGAACCGCCCTATAGAGAGAGGAAAGATACACAGGAATATTAGAACCGCCCTATAGAGAGTGGAAGGATACACAGGCTTATTAGAACCGCTCTATAGAGAGTGGAAGGATACACAGGAATATTAGAACCGCTCTATAGAGAGAGGAAGGATACACAGGAATATTAGAACCGCCCTATAGACAGTGGAAGGATACACAGGCATATTAGAACCGCTCTATAGAGAGTGGAGGGATACACAGGCATATTAGAACCGCTCTATAGAGAGTGGAAGGATACACAGGCATATTAGAACCGCTCTATAGAGAGTGGAGGGATACACAGGCGTATTAGAACCGCTCTATAGAGAGTGGAAGGATACACAGGAATACTAGAACCGCTCTATAGAGAGAGGAAGGATACACAGGAATATTAGAACCGCCCTATAGAGAGAGGAAGGATACACAGGAATATTAGAACCGCCCTATAGAGAGTGGAAGGATACATAGGCATATTAGAACCGCCCTATAGAGAGAGGAAGGATACACAGGAATATTAGAACCGCCCTATAGAGAGTGGAAGGATACACAGGCTTATTAGAACCGCTCTATAGAGAGTGGAAGGATACACAGGAATATTAGAACCGCTCTATAGAGAGAGGAAGGATACACAGGAATATTAGAACCGCCCTATAGACAGTGGAAGGATACACAGGCATATTAGAACCGCTCTATAGAGAGTGGAGGGATACACAGGCATATTAGAACCGCTCTATAGAGAGTGGAGGGATACACAGGCGTATTAGAACCGCTCTATAGAGAGTGGAAGGATACACAGGAATATTAGAACCGCCCTATAGAGAGTGGAAGGATACATAGGCATATTAGAACCGCCCTGTAGAGCGTGGAAGGATACTCAGGAATATTAGAACCGCTCTGTAGAGAATGAAAGGATACATAGGAATATTAGAACCGTGCCCTTCCATTACTATCGAAAAGGTTCATATATAGAGTATGGTGAATTTGTAGCATGGTCACAGACAATTCTCTTTGTTCAGGCACAGGTGTAAATCGTTTAATTGAAAATAAGACCTGTCAGAATAACTGTGAGAATAACAGTGAGAATAACAGTTAGAATAACTGAAATAGAGCTGAAATGGACATGCTACAAAACAAATAGAGTATGGTTTCATCTCCTTGGTTAATTTAAACACCTTGATGGGCTACGCCCATCTCAATGTTTAAATGAACCAACTCAATGAAACCATACTCTATCTATTACTTAATGATGTTTAGCTTCCGATACGAGACCCCAACATTTACGTCTCCGTCTCACGGACGAAGCTAAGGAATGCGTAAGGAATCCGTCTTGAAAAAAACAATCAAAAAACAATACCGTCGATGAGGCTTGTTTCTTTGAACTCTTGATTTTATTTCTTCAAAAAAGACACGTCTGCCATTCATCAATCACAAACAAGACAAAACATATCAAAACTGGCATCAAAGAAGACCGCTTACTTTGAAATAAAACAGCTTTGACCGTGTGATAATTTATATTTAACAATTACAATAATTAAGCTTTATTAATGAGTTACTTGTTAAAGCTACACAGTCCTTACTTATTACGGTTCAATCGTACGTACATAAAGTCATGTAGGAAGTAAATCACTTTGGCATATATGCCTAGTGTAGTCAAAAGAAGTTCAAATTTATATATATATATATATATATACTCATAAAACATTATTGTGATAAAAAGCACTTTTAAGTATTTAAGTTCTATTTTTTTTTATCTTCTGGCTGAAATGATTTTATTGACTTGTTTCTAAGAGCTAAGATCCATTCACTCCGAGGCTACCGCAGAAGATCGTTGGTTTGAGTCACGAGAGCAGCAAACTTATGTTTATAGTTTAACGTCATATTGCTCCAGTACATATCTCACAACACAGTTGGTTTTACATTGCTCTGCATATGTAGCAGGGCCTCCATGGACCACTATACAACTTCCTGAATTTTCTTTAAAAAAAATCTTTGTGAAACTTAATGTCTGTTGCTCGAAATGTCCAACAAAAACACGGGGTCGACCAATTTCGTTCTGTTTTAATGACCATAGTTTGCAGAGACCCTGTTGAATTGGTCCATTTCACTTTCATTTTCAAATGTATCACTATCCAGTATTAGATTCTCAGATATGGACTCAAACACATTCAGGCATATCCAAACATGTATGTAATCATCAACTTGTCACAATCCTGTCACCTGGAACAAAAAAAAGAGAAAATATTTGCCCATTTTAAGATATAAAAAAGAACCGAATAACACAGTCTTTTTTTTAACGCAATAAAAGAAAGTTCCTACCGTTGCTGGCTAGGGAGATAACTGTTTATTGAGACCTAAAGACTGTTTTGACTATGTAGCTTTAATTAGGAGTGTAAACTTGTTTACCTTCGCTGTTAGATAATTACTTCGTTTTAATAGTATACATGCATTGCCTGATTCGGTTATAATTGTGCACAATAATGAAAGCGTAGTGATTTGTACTCAGCTGTGAGTCCTACAACTACGGTTCGATCCCTTCTTGCGACGGTGGGTCTTGTCCGACACTTTTATATCTAAATCGCTGGGTGAGTCTGCACGGGCCTGGAGAGAAACATGAATGTCGATTGCTGTGGGGTTTCTATATGAAATATGTCAATGCGATTGCATGTCATTCCAGTCGGTCCGATCACAAGTTCACCTGATCAAGGGCCTCAATTCTTCTTGCGTATATTTAAGACGGCTATCCTATATATACTTCTCAAAATAATTTAAGGACCATGTTTAGATTTGGGTTATTTTTTAAAGTCCTGTAATTGAACAATTTACTGTATTTTTTTATTTGTTTAGTTTAGTTTGTATTCCTTTACAACTGTTACATTACACACATGTATTAACTTTTTGTATGAAAAAGAAATCCAGAATATTAAATATTTAAGAAATAGAACATCGTTTACGGTGAATTATCGTGTAAAATATCACGGTTTGGAGTTCAATTGTAAACAATAATTTCACGAGCCAATAATGTCACGAGCCCGAAGTGCGAGTGAAATTATTGTTTACAATTGAATCCTATGAACCTTTTCGATAATTCACCGTAAACGATGTTCTATTTCTATTCTAATGCCCATAAAATGCAAAAATATTGCACACGACTGAAATATTTCGCATTGCTTTGCTTACTCTCCTAACATTGCAAAAATTACTGTGATATATCGTTGAATATAACGAGATATTTTAAACTAGGCTATATAGTGCTGGTGTTTAGAATACGTAATTATTACTGTTCTGTTTTGCGATCCTTTTGAGGAGAATATAATTTAAATGGGGATGTGATTAACTTAATGAGACAGTAATATTCAACAGTTAAAGAAAATATATCAAATTATTATAATAAAACCTTATTAATTATTTGAAGGAGCGGATTTTTTTTCTAATTTTAATAAACAGGTGTTAATAAGTATACCGAACAAAATACTACTTGACATTGCAGTTACAATAACGAGTAATTTAATTTAATTTGATTGTCAAGAAAACAAACGACAAAATAAAACTAATAAACAATAAACATAATCATAAACTAAACACATTTGTCTTACAAACCCCAAAGAATACTTAAATGTCAGATATGATAATTATAATAGCTAGAACAATAGAAAATATTTTTTGTTTTTTTAAAGATATGAGTTATATAACGTTTTTTAGTAGTATTATTATTTATTTTGGGTAAAAGATAAGAGTTATGTAACAATTGTTACAATCTGCATTCTTTCTTAGGAGTACTATATAAACTTTCATCAAGGTCACTTTCGTATGCAATGCATCTGTTTCTATTTCTAAATTATGAAAGTATACGTTTAATCATATCTAGTTACGTATGTTCACAATTGATTTCAATTGATGAAAACATAGGGCTAACTTGATTTCTGCGACGTATATCAGTCGTTTAACGCTGGCAAATTTCATTTATTGGCGACGCGTTAGCGGAGTCGTTAAACACTATTTGCGACAGTTAAACGACTGATATACTGTCGCAAAAGTCAACATTTCAATACTAGTTAATCCGTTTCTAACGCGTTTCAGTGTTTTGACACTTGTTTCTCACAAACGATCCCCGTGTGGTTGCCGGGGTAGAATACAACCACTGCAAACACACCGTCACATGCAGAGGGGTAGGACCTCCCCATTCATATTCATTTTGTCATTTTTGTTCATGCTCATTAAAGGTCTTCATCATGACACCTGCATTGTTTCAGGTGCCATCTCGCTCACATCACTAGAGCAGTGGCAGAAAAACAATAACGTGGCTCCAGCGTAAATGGAGTTTCTACGATAGAATTTGCAGCAACTCTGCAGTTCAGGGTGAAAAGGTTCTAGGCCCATTTTCCATATTTTATCTCGATGTACATGGAAGATGAGCTTGGCATGTTCATGCCTTTTAGGCGCCATATAACCTTTTCATGTGTTGGTGCGCCTTAAAACCCCAATTCATTCTCACAAACGCGTGCAAATAAAACTAAATGACGTCGTTTTTGAGGGTTCATAACTGGATTTGCGAGGGTTATGCACTATTTAAAGTCGCGCATGTTTGAACGTCAACCAGTCGGATTTTAGGGGTTTGTTAAGTGCACTACAATGTGTATTAACTTTTGAACTATCCAAAGTCAAATTTTACAACATGTGTACACCGTTTCTAAATCTATTGACGATGAGGTATATATATAACTATTGACGATGAGGTATATATATAACTATTGACGATGAGGTATATATATAACTATTGACGATGAGGTATATATATAACTATTGACGATGAGGTATATATATAACTATTGACGATGAGGTATATATATAACTATTGACGATGAGGTGTATATATATAACTATTGACGATGAGGTATATATATAACTATTGACGATGAGGTATATATATAACTATTGACGATGAGGTATATATATAACTATTGACGATGAGGTATATATATAACTATTGACGATGAGGTATATATATAACTATTGACGATGAGGTATATATATAACTATTGACGATGAGGTATATATATAACTATTGACGATGAGGTATATATATAACTATTGACGATGAGGTATATATATAACTATTGACGATGAGGTATATATATAACTATTGACGATGAGGTATATATATAACTATTGACGATGAGGTATATATATAACTATTGACGATGAGGTATATATATAACTATTGACGATGAGGTATATATATAACTTACATATTTTGAGAATCCAAACCCAAAAAACTGGAGCGTCGAATTAACAGTTATCAACTCATAATTTATTTTACGTAAATTCAATCACGGGTATTTTATAAACCTATGAAAAATCATATACTTTTAATCGGCAAATTTACGTTATTATATGACTTTGTGGCACCGCTAAAGACCACAACTCCGCTAAAAGACCTCAGCTCCTCTAAAGTCCACAAATTTGTTCGCTAAAGTCCACAACTCCGCTACAGTCCACACACATTTCCGCTGTCCACATAAAAACCACGCAATTTTCCGCTAAAGGCCACACAAAATATTGTCGCTAATTTCGCTAAAGTCCACAACAATACTTCAGCGAAAATACTATTTTGAATTAACTGTTTTCTCATTTGTGACAGATGTTTCAGCTCTTTTTAATTAATGTGTGCAAAACATATTTGCGCAATGAGAGATGTTTCAGCACTTTTTCATTAATGTATGCAAAACATTTTTGCGCCAGATGTAGTTTACATGTATAAATTATCAAAAAGTTTTGTAAATATGCATTATTTGGCTGGAAGCATTATAGCGCATGTGTAGGAACCTCAAACGTAAAAAGTGTCACATATGTAAAAATGGTTACAAATGTAAAGTCACGTGTGTAGAAACATGCCACATAATTATGTAAAACGATTGGTTGTGTAAAAAAATATTTTGAGACAAATGTTCACAAATGTAAAACGAAGTTGAAAGTCACTTTTGTCAAAAAAAACAAGAACACAAATGTAATAAAGACTTAATTCACGTGCAAATGAGGTTGTAGTTATAATATCGTTATCAGTTTATAATGAACACAACCCAATAATGCAAGATTACTTTTTCTTACTAATGCTACTTTTTACTAATGCTAATGCTACTTTAAAGCGATACTATGATATTGGTTAGGTGCTAATGCAGTCGATTCACAATTAAGCGTTTAAAGGGTATAGAAGTGACAACCGTGACCCAGTGTTTGGGTTTTTACCTAATGTTTTAGAGCATGTGTTTGGTCCTTTGGGATCATCAAGTCCAATCTGTGTGGCTTTGAAGTAGAATATCGCTTAAGCCGGTGCACTTTACATTACCTCTTAAGAACAGACTCAATAAAACCGAGTCTG
The DNA here is from genome assembly GCA_037043455.1 of Cyrtodaria siliqua. Classification (NCBI taxonomy): domain Eukaryota; kingdom Metazoa; phylum Mollusca; class Bivalvia; order Adapedonta; family Hiatellidae; genus Cyrtodaria; species Cyrtodaria siliqua. The sequence continues at coordinate 169,097 of JAWPHD010002593.1, read as the reverse complement.
CTACTTTTATCTCTTGTTTGTTGCTTCCAATGGATCCCGTTTTCAGTATTATTAGTACAGTGTTAGGATTATTTCATTTCAAGAAATTTTAGCCAGAACACTGCAGATAGTAGCATTTGCAGATCACCATGCATTTTGATTGGTCCACTATCACAATTACACGGGACAACGCCTATTCAGTTTGGATTAAACTAATTAATGAGACACTACCTATATTTATAACATATTACAGGGATCGCATGCCCTCGACCAAGTACAAATGCGAATAAAACCATAATGTTTCATATTCACTGTACATATGCACTAAACTGGGACCAATGTCCGTACGATTTAATTATTGAACAAATGAACACATTTAGTCTGAGAATCTAGACAACTCGGCTAGTTTTTCATCATGTATAATCATTAATAGTTTAAGGCTGATCGAAGTAGACTTTAATTGAATTATATGTACCACTGTTAGCAGCTCCTTTTAAGCTAATATGTATGATTTAGCAACAAAAACAAACTGAGTCGTCAAACATGTTCCTAACTTAACAAAAGGTAGCCTATGCACATTGCATATAAAACTGAAGCAGACTAGGACGGGTTTATTTATTTGTATTTTGACGGTCACAAATCACCTTTATATATCGCCCCCAGTCTCTTGAGGCTTTAAATACTCAATATTACTGAACTTGTATGTAAAACAGCGATATTGTATGGGTATTCTGTGAAGACGCATATGTTATATTTTGTTCTGTAATTTATTTTGTCATACTGCAAAGAAAATTCTCAGGATTTCATTAATCAATGCGCCGTAGACATGATGTCTACGTCTTTCGTCTCGAGACGTGAACATAGGACGAATTCCCCGTAGGTACCCCATTACTCCAATTAACAAAAACAAAATGGCGACGATAACGTTGCCGATTCGTTTTGGAAACCGCCGATTGTTACCTTCCTATCGCTTTTCTGCGCTTTTCACTGTCAGTAAAAGTTTATATTAATCGTAAGTGTATTTTTTTTGGCAATTTTACAGATAATAAAACATTTACTAGAACTGGAAGTTGGAGAATGGTATACCTCCGCCCCTTAGTTATTCTGAATTAAACTATTAAATGCTTTGCATTCATCAAAGGACATGTTACCAACCATACTATAAGTTCAAGTCAATGTTCAATCTGAGCATTTTTGAGTCGGTCCAAAAAAGGTACACACTCCACTAAATGTTGCAATATGTTGCTAAGAATTGATGATTTGTATCAACGTTTTCTTGTTTCAATTTACATCGCAACATATACTGATACAAATAAGTTGAGCAAGTAAATAACATATAAATCACGTTGACCAGATTCTAGGGTATGTATAGAAGCGGTCATGGGCAATATAACTTAACATACTTATCAGTTACATTAAAGGAATAAGTCTCAAAAGAAATATGCGAAAACGATAGCAACATGTGGTAATCTACATGTTTTACAGAATTTATAATTTCGCTTTTATGTCAATGTAAAGGGAGGTAATTTCACAAATGGTAAACTTTGGTTCCCTATAACTTTATAATGGCAAGGAAATTGTCAATTGTTTTAGCGTCATTTGAGACCCATAACAGTCATTTTGTAATGTTTAATCTTGCTCTTTACCTTATTTGTGAAATAGTTTGTTTTAACTAAATGAGAGATAATTCTGATCCTTACATTGGAATACAAAAAGTAAGAAAAAATGAAGATCAGCCTAAGTCATGCGGATGATTTAAAATACTACACATTATAAAATAACATTTATTTAAGCTAGATGTGCATAAACTTGATGTATTCAGTATTTATTGCAGAGCCGAATCCTTTTACCTTTTTTCCTCACGCAAACCAAGCTGACTACGGCTATGTTATCTTTGTATAACAGAAATGTATAAGTGGTTGTGGTATTAACATGTCTTTAACATTTAGGACAGCAGACTCTAAACTTTGCCCTAGTAGAAACCGCAAAGTGTATGTCTTTAAGATAAGTTATTAATGTGCATTTTATTTTGTTAAAGTCAATTAACAAAATTACATTAATTGACACTCATTGAAGGATACAAATGGAAAAAACCCGACACTTACTGGAATGTATGATATTATAAGATTCAAGAGATTCAAGATTCTTTATTAAGTAACGTAAACATTACAATGTTTCTTGTTACGTGATACAATGAATAATATTATATACAACAGTCATTCATGATAAGTATGTGCATAGGCATAAAGGCAATGAGCAAAACATGATTTATACGGGAAAGATATACAAACATATATTGAACGTGAGGTTGTACTAAGTAATTGAAAAAAATAAATGGAACAATGCAATGTGTATGTATGTACATATATACATATTGAAATATCATGAAGAACGTTAAAGCATATAGATATTTAAAAGATGGTGTAGTATTTACTTTAAGTGAGATTTACAGCACACTTTCATGACGATTAACTAAATTGTCGCTTGATATACAAATTTACAGAGTTTTGAGATAACAGAAAAACTAACAGACTGCATTAGCTCAATAAATTTATATTGTACAAAGCTTATATTTATAAATGTAAATGCATAGGACACAAAACCTGTAATCTGTATAAAAGACATTACTGGCAGTTACAGATGGGTTAGAAATAAAATTGTTTTTATCAAAATATGACAAATAATTGAGAAAGCTTTAAGAATTAGCTGAAGTGTCAAAACATAAAAAGGTATCTACCTTTAAAACTATGAAACCAATTTGATAAAGAGACGTATTACGTAAAACTGCAAAATCTTTTATTTGTCTTTCTGATAAATGCATATGCGTCAAAGTTTTCTTTTTTCAAAAATCACAGAACTAGTTGTTATTGCGTGATTTAAAGTAGTTATCCAGTAATAATTCCGACGACGCGGGTGGGCCCGGGTTTTCCCATAGTAAGACTTATGCTCTTTTCTTCTTCTGAAAATGTTGCTAAGGCTGTATTGTCGTTGATTATTAGATAAACAACTTATGAATATGCATACACAGCTAAAGCAATCTTACACAATCGTATTCTTATATTACAGAAAAAGAGATGTTACCTTTATTGTAGGTCAAAAATGGTGTTACCTTTAGTCAGAAATTGTTACCTTTAGTGCAATTTATTTTATTACCTTTAGTGTATGTTACTTCTTTTAGTCACAAAAGTATTACCTTTAGTGCATCTAGTTACCTTTAATGCAATTGTTTTGCTGAGTGTAAAGAGCGCACCTAGCGCTTTAATGCTTCTTCCTGTCAAATATTGCATATTTGCAAAACGTATGGATCATTTATACATGTAAACTACATCTGGCGCAAATATGCTTTGCATAAATTAATGAAAAAATGCTGAAACGTCTCTAACAAATGAGAAAATAATTAATACAAATTTTTGTTTTTCGCTGAAATATTGCTGTGGACTTCAGCGAAAACGTTTGTGGTCTTTAGCGACAATGTTTTTTGTGGACTTTAGCGGGAAATTGTGTGGACTTTGGCTTTCGTTTTTTTTGTGGACTTTAGCGGAAATGTGTGTGGACTATAGCGGAGTTGTGGACTTTAGCGGAAATTAATGTGGACATTACAGGAGCTGTGGTCTTTAGCGGAGTTGTGATCTTTAGCGGTGTCACAGACATGAACATCTGGATAGAAATTTGATAAAAGTGTTTTTAGTGTAATTTTGCCTTTAATTGGCGGGTTAGTTTCTTTAACACTTAGTATGTGTTGTACCCTAACGAGCACACACATCATAAAACCCAGGAGTTGCAAACTGACATAGAAATAGATGTAAAAATCGAAAAGGAAATAAATCATCCACAGAACTCAGCCATCCGAGAACACGCATTTAAAACAAGTAATTACAAGAATAAATAAAGGCAACGCATGCGATACCACAAACATTAAGTTTTGACACTAGAGTCAGTGGTAAAAAGTCTTACTTACTTGTTTGTATCATTGCCATTATCTATGTTACAAACAAAAGTTGCTGCAGTGAATCAAATTCGCCTGAAACAATATGTTTGCAAAACGAAATCGTGCAATCAAAATAATGCGAACAACCTACATGCAGTTTAAGATCATCAGATGGATCCCAATTAAGATACAGTAATCATGTCAGACACAACTGTACTAAATCTACAACAAAATTAAAAACAATTGTCTACCACTGATTAGTACGTATCCATGTAATATACCAACCACACATATGCACAAACATACTTCTCAAAGTTTCCTAAGCACCAAGATTTTAAATCAACATTTTACGGTGGCTGGTTTTACCAACAGCATAAAACTCAACAATCAATTTTGTGTAACGATTAATTTATGTTAAATTCATGATTTGATTGTCAAAAATTGATTAGCAGACGATTTTATTGTGTTTTCTAAATGCCACTCTACACAATACAGTTTCGCGCAGTATTTGGCGTGAAGTTCAACAGAATGGTTTGGTGGTTGAGTAGTATTATATTCGCCAGGTTCCCCCCGGGCGAAAAATAACAGAGATATATATTTTTTCTCACCATGTCGTAGTGCACTGGGTTACATTTTAAAGCTTGTTCTAAACTCGTCATTCTAAAGCTCCTCACTCCAGAATAATATTTAAAAGTCTTGAAGTGGGAAAATATGTTTTGGGTTACAGAATATACTTGTGTTTTATTGTGTGCCTGCTCTGATATTATTTTTCTTGTGTAGTTCCAGTGAACTTTTCATCTCTGCATTTGTAATATATGCGTCTCTCTCCATTTATTTGGAACATATGCTTTTACAGGTCTCATTACACAGTGCATTTTTACTATGTCGGCCTATATGAATAAAGTTTACTGGGCCATTCCGAACAGGATGTTTCCAAGCTAAAAGTTACCTTTTTATGAAACACAGTCATGTTGAACAGCTTTTTTTTTGTTTTTTTTTGTTTGTTTTTTGTTTGTTGTTGTTTTGTTTTTAATTTGAGTGCTGTCTTCCATTGCACATTTTGGGCTTTAACTCCAGAGTTTGGACCAGAATTCATACTCTTCTTCAACACCCATAAAACTGTCATATTTTGGTGGCAGTGTCGTCTAATAGCTGCACATCCAATTTCAGACTGTGTTCATCTCACCTGCAACAACAATAAGCATATACGTCAGCAATTATTAAAAATATTTAAAACCGAAGAACACACTACTACTTTTTATGGCGTAAGAATTACATTACCCTACCGTGGTTTCAAGGGAGCTAACTGTGGATATGGATAGTATTGCCATCATGTATATACCTTCACATACGTCGCTTATATTTAAATTATCCATGTAATTGTTATTTGTTTTGAATGCGTATGTTTGAATGCGTATGTTTGAATGCGTATGTTTGAATGCGTGATGGCTGATTAATCATTAATCATTGCTGCATTTATTGTTCGACTTTTGTTTCCATTGTTTAGATTATTAAGTAATCATCCACCCCTTTTTAAAATATAGTTTTAGATACATGTACTTTTAATTGCCATATTTTCTAATATTATAACTGAGTAAAATATTTAAACATATGTGTATCATTAAAACATAAACTAAATAAAAACCGTTGGATTCGGCACATGCAAACGACCCAATTCAACATCGTTTCAGTCCGATATATCAGACTGTTGAAGTACAAGGTCGGGCTTTAGTGTCAATGTTCCATACCAAAGACACGCACTGCTATTTTAATTTCGTTTAACAACAAACATTCTACAAAATAAATCTGTATAAAAAGTCAGTTTCCAATAGCTATCTGCTGTTCCAGACACATTCACCAACACAACACGCAAACATAAATACAACTGTGGTTGGAAGTCAGAGATTCTTCATATGTGTGGATGTATGTATAGCACGTAATAACCTTGCATGTTCACTTGTGGCATGTTGAAGATACGTCAGCATATTATTATTTGTTATCAAACAAATATGACAGAATTATATGCATTTGACAGTTCATATGGAAACATTTTCCAAACTATACAACTGAGGGGTCATTACAGTAGTAATGAAAACGAACTCATGAACTACACAACTGAGGGGTCACTCCAGTAGTCATGAGAAAGAACTCATGAACTACACAACTGAGGGGTCACTAGAGTAGTCATGAGAAAGAATGAGAATGAACTACACAACTGAGGAGTCATTACAGTAGTCATGAGAAAGAACTCATGAACTACACAAACTGAGGGGTCATTACAGTAGTCATGAGAAAGAACTCATGAACTACACAACTGAGGGCTAATTACAGTAGTCATGAGAAAGAACTCATGAACTACACAACTGAGGAGTCATTACAGTAGTCATGAGAAAGAACTCATGAACTACACAACTGAGAACTCATGAACTACACAACTGAGGGGTCATTACAGTAGTCATGAGAAAGAACTCATGAACTACACAACTGAGGGGTCACTACAGTAGTCATGAGAACGAACTCATGAACTACACAACTGAGGGGTCATTACAGTAGTCATGAGAAAGAACTCAGGAACTACACAACTGAGGGGTCATTACAGTAGTCATGAGAAAGAACTCATGAACTACACAACTGAGAACTCATGAACTACACAACTGAGGGGTCATTACAGTAGTCATGAGAAAGAACTCATGAACTACACAACTGATGAGTCATTACAGTAGTCATGAGAAAGAACTCATGAACTACACAACTGAGGGGTCATTACAGTAGTCATGAGATAGAACTCGTGAACTACACAACTGAGGGGTCATTACAGTAGTCATGAGAAAGAACTCATGAACTACACAACTGAGAACTCATGAACTACACAACTGAGGGGTCATTACAGTAGTCATGAGAAAGAACTCATGAACTACACAACTGAGGGGTCATTACAGTAGTGATGAGAAATAACTCATGAACTACACAACTGAGAGGTCACTACAGTAGTCATGAGAAAGAACTCATGAACTAAACAACTGAGGAGTCATTACAGTAGTCATGAGAAAGAACTCAAGAACTACACAACTGAGTGGTCATTACAGTAGTCATGAGAAAGAACTCATGAACTACACAACTGAGAGGTCACTACAGTAGTCATGAGAAAGAACTCATGAACTACACAACTGAGAGGTCACTACAGTAGTCATGAGAAAGAACTCATGAACTACACAACTGAGGAGTCATTACAGTAGTCATGAGAAAGAACTCATGAACTACACAACTGAGAACTCATGAACTACACAACTGAGGGGTCATTACAGTAGTCATGAGAAAGAACTCATGAACTACACAACTGAGGGGTCATTACAGTAGTAATGAGAAATAACTCATGAACTACACAACTGAGGAGTCATTACAGTAGTAATGAGAAAGAACTCATGAACTACACAACTGAGGAGTCATTACAGTAGTCATGAGAAAGAACTCATGAACTACACCACTGAGGGGTCATTACAGTAGTCATGAGAAAGAACTCATGAACTACACAACTGAGGAGTCATGAACTACACAACTGAGGAGTCATGAACTACACAACTGAGAGGTCACTACAGTAGTCATGAGAAAGAACTCATGAACTACACAACTGAGGGGTCATTACAGTAGTAATGAGAAAGAACTCATGAACTACACAACTGAGGAGTCACTACAGTAGTCATGAGAAAGAACTCATGAACTACACAACTGAGGAGTCACTACAGTAGTCATGAGAAAGAACTCATGAACTACACAACTGAGGGGTCATTACAGTAGTAATGAGAAAGAACTCATGAACTACACAACTGAGGAGTCATTACAGTAGTAATGAGAAAGAACTCATGAACTACACAACTGAGGAGTCATAACAGTAGTCATGAGAAAGAACTCATGAACTACACAACTGAGGAGTCACTACAGTAGTCATGAGAAAGAACTCATGAACTACACAACTGAGGGGTCATTACAGTAGTAATGAGAAAGAACTCATGAACTACACAACTGAGGAGTCATTACAGTAGTAATGAGAAAGAACTCATGAACTACACAACTGAGGAGTCATTACAGTAGTCATGAGAAAGAACTCATGAACTACACCACTGAGGGGTCATTACAGTAGTCATGAGAAAGAACTCATGAACTACACAACTGAGGAGTCATGAACTACACAACTAAGGAGTCATGAACTACACAACTGAGAGGTCACTACAGTAGTCATGAGAAAGAACTCATGAACTACACAACTGAGAGGTCACTACAGTAGTCATGGGAAAGAACTCATGAACTACACAACTGAGAGGTCACTACAGTAGTCATGAGAAAGAACTCATGAACTACACAACTGAGTGTTCATTACAGTAGTCATGAGAAAGAACTCATGAACTACAAAACTGAGTGGTCATTACAGTAGTCATGAGAAAGAACTCATGAACTACACAACTGAGGTGTCATTACAGTAGTCATGAGAAAGAACTCATGAACTACACAACTGAGAACTCATGAACTACACAACTGAGGGGTCATTACAGTAGTCATGAAAAAGAACTTATGAACTACACAACTGAGGGGTCACTACAGTAGTCATGAGATAGAACTCATGAACTACACAACTGAGGGGTCATTACAGTAGTCATGAGAAAGAACTCATGAACTACACAACTGAGGGGTCATTACAGTAGTCATGAGAAACAACTCATGAACTACACAACTGAGAGGTCACTACAGTAGTCATGAGAAAGAACTCATGAACTACACAACTGAGGAGTCATTACAGTAGTCATGAGAAAGAACTCATGAACTACACAACTGAGTGGTCATTCCAGTAGTCATGAGAAAGAACTCATGAACTACACAACTGAGAGGTCACTACAGTAGTCATGAGAAAAAACTCATGAACTACACAACTGAGAGGTCACTACAGTAGTCATGAGAAAGAACTCATGAACTACACAATGAGGAGTCATTACAGTAGTCATGAGAAAGAACTCATGAACTACACAACTGAGAACTCATGAACTACACAACTGAGGTGTCATTACAGTAGTCATGAGAAAGAACTCATGAACTACACAACTGAGGGGTAATTACAGTAGTAATGAGAAAGAACTCATGAACTACACAACTGAGGAGTCATTACAGTAGTAATGAGAAAGAACTCATGAACTACACAACTGAGGAGTCATTACAGTAGTCATGAGAAAGAACTCATGAACTACACAACTGAGAACTCATGAACTACACAACTGAGGGGTCATTACAGTAGTCATGAGAAAGAACTCATGAACTACACAGCTTAGGGGTCATTACAATAGTAATGAGAAAGAACTCATATACTACACAACTGAGTGGTCATTACAGTAGTCATGAGATATAACTCATGAACTACACAACTGAGGGGTCATTACAGTAGTCATGAGAAAGAACTCATGAACTACACAACTGAGGAGTCATTACAGTAGTAATGAGAAAGAACTCATGAACTACACAACTGAGGAGTCATTACAGTAGTCATGAGAAAGAACTCAAGAACTACACAACCGAGTGGTCATTACAGTAGTCATGAGAAAGAACTCATGAACTACACAACTGAGAGGTCACTACAGTAGTCATGAGAAAGAACTCATGAACTACACAACTGAGTGGTCATTACAGTAGTCATGAGAAAGAAATCATGAACTACAAAACTGAGTGGTCATTACAGTAGTCATGAGAAAGAACTCATGAACTACACAACTGAGGTGTCATTACAGTAGTCATGAGAAAGAACTCATGAACTACACAACTGAGAACTCATGAACTACACAACTGAGGGGTCATTACAGTAGTCATGAAAAAGAACTTATGAACTACACAACTGAGGGGTCACTACAGTAGTCATGAGACAGAACTCATGAACTACACAACTGAGGGGTCATTACAGTAGTCATGAGAAAGAACTCATGAACAACACAACTGAGGGGTCATTACAGTAGTCATGAGAAACAACTCATGAACTACACAACTGAGAGGTCACTACAGTAGTCATGAGAAAGAACTCATGAACTATACAACTGAGGAGTCATTACAGTAGTCATGAGAAAGAACTCATGAACTACACAACTGAGTGGTCATTCCAGTAGTCATGAGAAAGAACTCATGAACTACACAACTGAGAGGTCACTACAGTAGTCATGAGAAAAAACTCATGAACTACACAACTGAGAGGTCACTACAGTAGTCATGAGAAAGAACTCATGAACTACACAATGAGGAGTCATTACAGTAGTCATGAGAAAGAACTCATGAACTACACAGCTGAGAACTCATGAACTACACAACTGAGGGGTCATTACAGTAGTCATGAGAAAGAACTCATGAACTACACAACTGAGGGGTCATTACAGTAGTAATGAGAAAGAACTCATGAACTACACAACTGAGGAGTCATTACAGTAGTAATGAGAAAGAACTCATGAACTACACAACTGAGGAGTCATTACAGTAGTCATGAGAAAGAACTCATGAACTACACAACTGAGAACTCATGAACTACACAACTGAGGGGTCATTACAGTAGTCATGAGAAAGAACTCATGAACTACACAGCTTAGGGGTCATTACAATAGTAATGAGAAAGAACTCATATACTACACAACTGAGTGGTCATTACAGTAGTCATGAGATAGAACTCATGAACTACACAACTGAGTGGTCATTCCAGTAGTCATGAGAAAGAACTCATGAACTACACAACTGAGAGGTCACTACAGTAGTCATGAGAAAAAACTCATGAACTACACAACTGAGAGGTCACTACAGTAGTCATGAGAAAGAACTCATGAACTACACAATGAGGAGTCATTACAGTAGTCATGAGAAAGAACTCATGAACTACACAACTGAGAACTCATGAACTACACAACTGAGGTGTCATTACAGTAGTCATGAGAAAGAACTCATGAACTACACAACTGAGGGGTAATTACAGTAGTAATGAGAAAGAACTCATGAACTACACAACTGAGGAGTCATTACAGTAGTAATGAGAAAGAACTCATGAACTACACAACTGAGGAGTCATTACAGTAGTCATGAGAAAGAACTCATGAACTACACAACTGAGAACTCATGAACTACACAACTGAGGGGTCATTACAGTAGTCATGAGAAAGAACTCATGAACTACACAGCTTAGGGGTCATTACAATAGTAATGAGAAAGAACTCATTTACTACACAACTGAGTGGTCATTACAGTAGTCATGAGATATAACTCATGAACTACACAACTGAGGGGTCATTACAGTAGTCATGAGAAAGAACTCATGAACTACACAACTGAGGAGTCATTACAGCAGTAATGAGAAAGAACTCATGAACTACACAACTGAGGAGTCATTACAGTAGTCATGAGAAAGAACTCAAGAACTACACAACCGAGTGGTCATTACAGTAGTCATGAGAAAGAACTCATGAACTACACAACTGAGAGGTCACTACAGTAGTCATGAGAAAAAACTCATGAACTACACAACTGAGAGGTCACTACAGTAGTCATGAGAAAGAACTCATGAACTACACAATGAGGAGTCATTACAGTAGTCATGAGAAAGAAATCATGAACTACACAGCTGAGAACTCATGAACTACACAACTGAGGGGTCATTACAGTAGTCATGAGAAAGAACTCATGAACTACACAACTGAGGGGTCATTACAGTAGTAATGAGAAAGAACTCATGAACTACACAACTGAGGAGTCATTACAGTAGTAATGAGAAAGAACTCATGAACTACACAACTGAGGAGTCATTACAGTAGTCATGAGAAAGAACTCATGAACTACACAACTGAGAACTCATGAACTACACAACTGAGGGGTCATTACAGTAGTCATGAGAAAGAACTCATGAACTACACAGCTTAGGGGTCATTACAATAGTAATGAGAAAGAACTCATATACTACACAACTGAGTGGTCATTACAGTAGTCATGAGATAGAACTCATGAACTACACAACTGAGGGGTCATTACAGTAGTCATGAGAAAGAACTCATGAACTACACAACTGAGAGGTCACTACAGTAGTCATGAAAAAGAACTCATGAACTAAACAACTGAGGAGTCATTACAGTAGTCATGAGAAAGAACTCAAGAACTACACAACCGAGTGGTCATTACAGTAGTCATGAGAAAGAACTCATGAACTACACAACTGAGAGGTCACTACAGTAGTCATGAGAAAGAACTCTTGAACTACACAACTGAGAGGTCACTACAGTAGTCATGAGAAAGAACTCATGAACTACACAACTGAGGGGTCATTACAGTAGTCATGAGAAAGAACTCATGAACTACACAACTGAGAACTCATGAACTACACAACTGAGGGGTCATTACAGTAGTCATGAGAAAGAACTCATGAACTACACAACTGAGGGGTCATTACAGTAGTAATGAGAAAGAACTCATGAACTACACAACTGAGGAGTCATTACAGTAGTAATGAGAAAGAACTCATGAACTACACAACTGAGGAGTCATTACAGTAGTCATGAGAAAGAACTCATGAACTACACCACTGAGGGGTCATTACAGTAGTCATGAGAAAGAACTCATGAACTACACAACTGAGGAGTCATGAACTACACAACTGAGGAGTCATGAACTACACAACTGAGAGGTCACTACAGTAGTCATGAGAAAGAACTCATGAACTACACAACTGAGGGGTCATTACAGTAGTAATGAGAAAGAACTCATGAACTACACAACTGAGGAGTCACTACAGTAGTCATGAGAAAGAACTCATGAACTACACAACTGAGGAGTCACTACAGTAGTCATGAGAAAGAACTCATGAACTACACAACTGAGGGGTCATTACAGTAGTAATGAGAAAGAACTCATGAACTACACAACTGAGGAGTCATTACAGTAGTAATGAGAAAGAACTCATGAACTACACAACTGAGGAGTCATTACAGTAGTCATGAGAAAGAACTCATGAACTACCCCACTGAGGGGTTATTACTGTAGTCATGAGAAAGAACTCATGAACTACACAACTGAGGAGTCATGAACTACACAACTGAGGAGTCATGAACTACACAACTGAGAGGTCACTACAGTAGTCATGAGAAAGATCTCATGAACTACACAACTGAGAGGTCACTACAGTAGTCATGAGAAAGAACTCATGAACTACACAACTGAGAGGTCACTATAGTAGTCATGAGAAAGAACTCATGAACTACACAACTGAGTGGTCATTACAGTAGTCATGAGAAAGAACTCATGAACTACACAACTGAGTGGTCATTACAGTAGTCATGAGAAAGAACTCATGAACTACACAACTGAGGTGTCATTACAGTAGTCATGAGAAAGAACTCATGAACTACACAACTGAGAACTCATGAACTACACAACTGAGGGGTCATTACAGTAGTCATGAAAAAGAACTTATGAACTACACAACTGAGGGGTCACTACAGTAGTCATGAGAAAGAACTCATGAACTACACAACTGAGGGGTCATTACAGTAGTCATGAGAAAGAACTCATGAACTACACAACTGAGGGGTCATTACAGTAGTCATGAGAAACAACTCATGAACTACACAACTGAGAGGTCACTACAGTAGTCATGAGAAAGAACTCATGAACTACACAACTGAGGAGTCATTACAGTAGTCATGAGAAAGAACTCATGAACTACACAACTGAGTGGTCATTCCAGTAGTCATGAGAAAGAACTCATGAACTACACAACTGAGAGGTCACTACAGTAGTCATGAGAAAGAACTCATGAACTACACAACTGAGAGGTCACTACAGTAGTCATGAGAAAGAACTCATGAACTACACAATGAGGAGTCATTACAGTAGTCATGAGAAAGAACTCATGAACTACACAACTGAGAACTCATGAACTACACAACTGAGGGGTCATTACAGTAGTCATGAGAAAGAACTCATGAACTACACAACTGAGAACTCATGAACTACACAACTGAGGGGTCACTACAGTAGTCATGAAAAAGAACTCATGAACTAAACAACTGAGGAGTCATTACAGTAGTCATGAGAAAGAACTCAAGAACTACACAACCGAGTGGTCATTACAGTAGCCATGAGAAAGAACTCATGAACTACACAACTGAGAGGTCACTACAGTAGTCATGAGAAAGAACTCTTGAACTACACAACTGAGAGGTCACTACAGTAGTCATGAGAAAGAACTCATGAACTACACAACTGAGGGGTCATTACAGTAGTCATGAGAAAGAACTCATGAACTACACAACTGAGAACTCATGAACTATACAACTGAGGGGTCATTACAGTAGTCATGAGAAAGAACTCATGAACTACACAACTGAGGGGTCATTACAGTAGTAATGAGAAAGAACTCATGAACTACACAACTGAGGAGTCATTACAGTAGTAATGAGAAAGAACTCATGAACTACACAACTGAGGAGTCATTACAGTAGTCATGAGAAAGAACTCATGAACTACACCACTGAGGGGTCATTACAGTAGTCATGAGAAAGAACTCATGAACTACACAACTGAGGAGTCATGAACTACACAACTGAGGAGTCATGAACTACACAACTGAGAGGTCACTACAGTAGTCATGAGAAAGAACTCATGAACTACACAACTGAGGGGTCATTACAGTAGTAATGAGAAAGAACTCATGAACTACACAACTGAGGAGTCACTACAGTAGTCATGAGAAAGAACTCATGAACTACACAACTGAGGAGTCACTACAGTAGTCATGAGAAAGAACTCATGAACTACACAACTGAGGGGTCATTACAGTAGTAATGAGAAAGAACTCATGAACTACACAACTGAGGAGTCATTACAGTAGTAATGAGAAAGAACTCATGAACTACACAACTGAGGAGTCATTACAGTAGTCATGAGAAAGAACTCATGAACTACCCCACTGAGGGGTTATTACTGTAGTCATGAGAAAGAACTCATGAACTACACAACTGAGGAGTCATGAACTACACAACTGAGGAGTCATGAACTACACAACTGAGAGGTCACTACAGTAGTCATGAGAAAGATCTCATGAACTACACAACTGAGAGGTCACTACAGTAGTCATGAGAAAGAACTCATGAACTACACAACTGAGAGGTCACTATAGTAGTCATGAGAAAGAACTCATGAACTACACAACTGAGTGGTCATTACAGTAGTCATGAGAAAGAACTCATGAACTACACAACTGAGTGGTCATTACAGTAGTCATGAGAAAGAACTCATGAACTACACAACTGAGGTGTCATTACAGTAGTCATGAGAAAGAACTCATGAACTACACAACTGAGAACTCATGAACTACACAACTGAGGGGTCATTACAGTAGTCATGAAAAAGAACTTATGAACTACACAACTGAGGGGTCACTACAGTAGTCATGAGAAAGAACTCATGAACTACACAACTGAGGGGTCATTACAGTAGTCATGAGAAAGAACTCATGAACTACACAACTGAGGGGTCATTACAGTAGTCATGAGAAACAACTCATGAACTACACAACTGAGAGGTCACTACAGTAGTCATGAGAAAGAACTCATGAACTACACAACTGAGGAGTCATTACAGTAGTCATGAGAAAGAACTCATGAACTACACAACTGAGTGGTCATTCCAGTAGTCATGAGAAAGAACTCATGAACTACACAACTGAGAGGTCACTACAGTAGTCATGAGAAAGAACTCATGAACTACACAACTGAGAGGTCACTACAGTAGTCATGAGAAAGAACTCATGAACTACACAATGAGGAGTCATTACAGTAGTCATGAGAAAGAACTCATGAACTACACAACTGAGAACTCATGAACTACACAACTGAGGGGTCATTACAGTAGTCATGAGAAAGAACTCATGAACTACACAACTGAGGGGTCATTACAGTAGTCATGAGAAGGAACTCATGAACTACACAACTGAGGAGTCATTACAGTAGTCATGAGAAAGACTCATGAACTACACAACTGAGGGGTCATTACAGTAGTCATGAGAAAGAAGTCATGAACTACACAACTGAGGGGTCATTACAGTAGTCATGAGAAAGAATGAGAATGAACTACACAACTGAGGGGTCATTACAGTAGTCATGAGAAAGAAGTCATGAACTACACAACTGAGGGGTCACTACAGTAGTCATGAGAAAGGACTCATGAACTACACAACTGAGGAGTCATTACAGTAGTCATGAGAAAGATTGAGAATGAACAACACAACTGAGGGGTACAGTAGTCATGAGAAAGAACTCATGAACTACACAAGGAGTAATTACAGTAGTCATGAGAAAGAACTCATGAACTACACAACTGAGGGGTCATTACAGTAGTCATGAGAAAGAACTCATGAACTACACAAGGAGTAATTACAGTAGTCATGAGAAAGAACTCAGGAACTACACAACTGAGGAGTCATTACAGTAGTCATGAGAAAGAACTCATGAACTACACAACTGAGAACTCATGATCTACACAACTGAGGGGTCATTACAGTAGTAAGGGGAAAGAACTCATAAACTACACAACTGAGAACTCATGAGCTACACAACTGTGTGGTCATTACAGTAGTCATGATAAAGAATGAGAATGAACTACACAACTGAGGGGTCATTACAGTAGTCATGAGAAAGAACTCATGAACTACACAACTGAGGGGTCATTACAGTAGTCATGAGAAAGAACTCATGAACTACACAAGGAGTAATTACAGTAGTCATGAGAAAGAACTCAGGAACTACACAACTGAGGAGTCATTACAGTAGTCATGAGAAAGAACTCATGAACTACACAAGGAGTAATTACAGTAGTCATGAGAGAGAACTCAGGAACTACACAACTGAGGAGTCATTACAGTAGTCATGAGAAAGAACTCATGAACTACACAACTGAGAGGTCATTACAGTAGTCATGAGAAAGATTGAGAATGAACAACACAACTGAGGGGTACAGTAGTCATGAGAAAGAACTCATGAACTACACAAGGAGTAATTACAGTAGTCATGAGAAAGAACTCATGAACTACACAACTGAGAACTCATGAGCTACACAACTGAGGGGTCATTACAGTAGTCAAGAAAAAGAACTCATGAACTACACAACTGAGAACTCATGAGCTACACAACTGAGGGGTCATTACAGTAGTCAAGAGAAAGAACTCATGAACTAAACAACTGAGGGGTCATTATAGTAGTCATGAGAAATAACTCATGAACTACACAACTGAGGGGTCATTACAGTAGTCATGAGAAATAACTCAAGAACTACACAACTGAGGGGTCATTACAGTAGTCATGAGAAAGAACTCATGAACTACACAACTGAGGGGTCATTACAGTAGTCATGAGAAAGAACTCATGAACTACACAACTGAGGGGTCATTACAGTAGTCATGAGAAAGAACTCATGAACTACACAACTGAGGGGTCATTACAGTAGTCATGAGAAAGAACTCATGAACTACACAACTGAGGGGTCATTACAGTAGTCATGAGAAAGAACTCATGAACTACACAACTGAGGGGTCATTACAGTAGTCATGAGAAAGAACTCATGAACTACACAACTGAGGGGTCACTACAGTAGTCATGAGAAAGAACTCATGAACTACACAACTGAGGAGTCATTACAGTAGTCATGAGAAAGAACTCAGGAACTACACAAGGAGTAATTACAGTAGTCATGAGAAAGAACTCATGAACTACACAACTGAGAACTCATGAGCTACACAACTGAGGGGTCATTTCAGTAGTCATGAGAAAGAACTCATGAACTACACAACTGAGGAGTCATTACAGTAGTCATGAGAAAGAACTCAGGAACTACACAACTGAGGAGTCATTACAGTAGTCATGAGAAAGAACTAGTGAACTACACAACTGAGAACTCATGAGCTACACAACTGAGGGGTCATTACAGTAGTCATGAGAAAGAACTCATGAACTACACAAGTGAGGAGTCATTACAGTAGTCATGAGAAAGAACTCAGGAACTACACAACTGAGGAGTCATTACAGTAGTCATGAGAAAGAACTCATGAACTACACAAGGAGTAATTACAGTAGTCATGAGAGAGAACTCAGGAACTACACAACTGAGGAGTCATTACAGTAGTCATGAGAAAGAACTCATGAACTACACAACTGAGGGATAATTACAGTAGTCATGAGAAAGAACTCATGAACTACACAACTGAGGAGTCATTACAGTAGTCATGAGAAAGAACTCATGAACTACACAACTGAGGGGTCATTACAGTAGTAATGAGAAAGAACTCATGAACTACACAACTGAGGAGTCATTACAGTAGTCATGAGAAAGAACTCATGAACTACACAACTGAGGAGTCACTACAGTAGTCATGAGAAAGAACTCATGAACTACACAACTGAGGAGTCATTACAGTAGTCATGAGAAAGAATGAGAATGAACTACACAACTGAGGGGTACAGTAGTCATGAGAAAGAACTAATGAACTACACAACTGAGAACTCATGAGCTACACAACTGAGGGGTCATTACAGTAGTAAAGAGAAAGAACTCATGAACTACACAACTGAGGGGTCATTACAGTAGTAATGAGAAAGAACTCATGAACTACACAACTGAGGAGTCATTACAGTAGTAATGAGAAAGAACTCATGAACTACACAACTGAGGAGTCACTACAGTAGTAATGAGAAAGAACTCATGAACTACACCACTGAGGAGTCATTACAGTAGTCATGAGAAAGGACTAATGAACTACACAACTGAGAACTCATGAGCTACACAACTGAGGGGTCATTACAGTAGTCAAGAGAAAGAACTCATGAACTACACAACTGAGGGGTCATTACAGTAGTAATGAGAAAGAACTCATGAACTACACAACTGAGGAGTCATTACAGTAGTCATGAGAAAGAATGAGAATGAACTACACAACTGAGGGGTACAGTAGTCATGAGAAAGAACTCATGAACTACACAACTGAGGGATCATTACAGTAGTAATGAGAAAGAACTCATGAACTACACAACTGAGGAGTCATTACAGTAGTCATGAGAAAGAACTCATGAACTACACAACTGAGGGGTACAGCAGTCATGAGAAAGAACTCATGACCTACACAACTGAGGGGTCATTACAGTAGTCAAGAGAAAGAACTCATGAACTACACAACTGAGGGGTCATTACAGTAGTCATGAGAAAGAATGAGAATGAACTACACAACTGATGGGTCATTACAGTAGTCATGAGAAAGAAGTCATGAACTACACAACCGAGGGGTACAGTAGTCATGAGAAAGAACTCATGAACTACACAACTGAGAACTCATGAACTACACAACTGAGGGGTCATTACAGTAGTAATGAGAAAGAACTCATGAACTACACACCTGAGGGGTCATTATAGTAGTCATGAGAAAGAACTCATGAACTACACAACTGAGGGGTCATTACAGTAGTCATGAGAAAGAACTCATGAACTACACAACTGAGGGGTCATTACAGTAGTCATGAGAAAGAACTCATGAACTACACAACTGAGGGGTCACTACAGTAGTCATGAGAAAGAACTCATGAACTACACAACTGAGGAGTCATTACAGTAGTCATGAGAAAGAACTCAGGAACTACACAAGGAGTAATTACAGTAGTCATGAGAAAGAACTCATGAACTACACAACTGAGAACTCATGAGCTACACAACTGAGGGGTCATTACAGTAGTCATGAGAAAGAACTCATGAACTACACAACTGAGGAGTCATTACAGTAGTCATGAGAAAGAACTCAGGAACTACACAACTGAGGAGTCATTACAGTAGTCATGAGAAAGAACTAGTGAACTACACAACTGAGAACTCATGAGCTACACAACTGAGGGGTCATTACAGTAGTCATGAGAAAGAACTCATGAACTACACAAGTGAGGAGTCATTACAGTAGTCATGAGAAAGAACTCAGGAACTACACAACTGAGGAGTCATTACAGTAGTCATGAGAAAGAACTCATGAACTACACAAGGAGTAATTACAGTAGTCATGAGAGAGAACTCAGGAACTACACAACTGAGGAGTCATTACAGTAGTCATGAGAAAGAACTCATGAACTACACAACTGAGGGGTCATTACAGTAGTCATGAGAAAGATTGAGAATGAACAACACAACTGAGGGGTACAGTAGTCATGAGAAAGAACTCATGAACTACACAAGGAGTAATTACAGTAGTCATGAGAAAGAACTCATGAACTACACAACTGAGAACTCATGAGCTACACAACTGAGGGGTCATTACAGTTGTCAAGAAAAAGAACTCATGAACTACACAACTGAGAACTCATGAACTACACAACTGAGGGGTCATTACAGTAGTCAAGAGAAAGAACTCATGAACTAAACAACTGAGGGGTCATTATAGTAGTCATGAGAAATAACTCATGAACTACACAACTGAGGGGTCATTACAGTAGTCATGAGAAAGAACTCATGAACTACACAACTGAGGGGTCATTACAGTAGTCATGAAAAAGAACTCATGAACTACACAAGTGAGGAGTCATTACAGTAGTCATGAGAAAGAACTCAGGAACTACACAACTGAGGAGTCATTACAGTAGTCATGAGAAAGAACTCATGAACTACACAACTGAGGGGTCATTACAGTAGTCATGAGAAAGATTGAGAATGAACAACACAACTGAGGGGTACAGTAGTCATGAGAAAGAACTCATGAACTACACAAGGAGTAATTACAGTAGTCATGAGAAAGAACTCATGAACTACACAACTGAGAACTCATGAGCTACACAACTGAGGGGTCATTACAGTTGTCAAGAAAAAGAACTCATGAACTACACAACTGAGAACTCATGAACTACACAACTGAGGGGTCATTACAGTAGTCAAGAGAAAGAACTCATGAACTAAACAACTGAGGGGTCATTATAGTAGTCATGAGAAATAACTCATGAACTACACAACTGAGGGGTCATTACAGTAGTCATGAGAAAGAACTCATGAACTACACAACTGAGGGGTCATTACAGTAGTCATGAGAAAGAACTCATGAACTACACAACTGAGGAGTCATTACAGTAGTCATGAGAAAGAACTCATGAACTACACAACTGAGGGGTCATTACAGTAGTCATGAGAAATAACTCATGAACTACACAACTGAGGGGTCATTATAGTAGTCATGAGAAAGAACTCATGAACTACACAACTGAGGAGTCATTACAGTAGTCATCAGAAAGAACTCATGAACTACACAACTGAGGGGTCATTACAGTAGTCATGAAAAAGAACTCATGAACTACACAACTGAGGAGTCACTACAGTAGTCATGAGAAAGAACTCATGAACTACACAACTGAGGAGTCATTACAGTAGTCATGAGAAAGAATGAGAATGAACTACACAACTGAGGGGTACAGTAGTCATGAGAAAGAACTAATGAACTACACAACTGAGAACTCATGAGCTACACAACTGAGGGGTCATTACAGTAGTAAAGAGAAAGAACTCATGAACTACACAACTGAGGGGTCATTACAGTAGTAATGAGAAAGAACTCATGAACTACACAACTGAGGAGTCATTACAGTAGTAATGAGAAAGAACTCATGAACTACACAACTGAGGAGTCACTACAGTAGTAATGAGAAAGAACTCATGAACTACACCACTGAGGAGTCATTACAGTAGTCATGAGAAAGGACTAATGAACTACACAACTGAGAACTCATGAGCTACACAACTGAGGGGTCATTACAGTAGTCAAGAGAAAGAACTCATGAACTACACAACTGAGGGGTCATTACAGTAGTAATGAGAAAGAACTCATGAACTACACAACTGAGGAGTCATTACAGTAGTCATGAGAAAGAATGAGAATGAACTACACAACTGAGGGGTACAGTAGTCATGAGAAAGAACTCATGAACTACACAACTGAGGGATCATTACAGTAGTAATGAGAAAGAACTCATGAACTACACAACTGAGGAGTCATTACAGTAGTCATGAGAAAGAACTCATGAACTACACAACTGAGGGGTACAGCAGTCATGAGAAAGAACTCATGACCTACACAACTGAGGGGTCATTACAGTAGTCAAGAGAAAGAACTCATGAACTACACAACTGAGGGGTCATTACAGTAGTCATGAGAAAGAATGAGAATGAACTACACAACTGATGGGTCATTACAGTAGTCATGAGAAAGAAGTCATGAACTACACAACCGAGGGGTACAGTAGTCATGAGAAAGAACTCATGAACTACACAACTGAGAACTCATGAACTACACAACTGAGGGGTCATTACAGTAGTTATGAGAAAGAACTCATGAACTACACACCTGAGGGGTCATTATAGTAGTCATGAGAAAGAACTCATGAACTACACAACTGAGGGGTCATTACAGTAGTCATGAGAAAGAACTCATGAACTACACAACTGAGGGGTCATTACAGTAGTCATGAGAAAGAACTCATGAACTACACAACTGAGGGGTCACTACAGTAGTCATGAGAAAGAACTCATGAACTACACAACTGAGGAGTCATTACAGTAGTCATGAGAAAGAACTCAGGAACTACACAAGGAGTAATTACAGTAGTCATGAGAAAGAACTCATGAACTACACAACTGAGAACTCATGAGCTACACAACTGAGGGGTCATTACAGTAGTCATGAGAAAGAACTCATGAACTACACAACTGAGGAGTCATTACAGTAGTCATGAGAAAGAACTCAGGAACTACACAACTGAGGAGTCATTACAGTAGTCATGAGAAAGAACTAGTGAACTACACAACTGAGAACTCATGAGCTACACAACTGAGGGGTCATTACAGTAGTCATGAGAAAGAACTCATGAACTACACAAGTGAGGAGTCATTACAGTAGTCATGAGAAAGAACTCAGGAACTACACAACTGAGGAGTCATTACAGTAGTCATGAGAAAGAACTCATGAACTACACAAGGAGTAATTACAGTAGTCATGAGAGAGAACTCAGGAACTACACAACTGAGGAGTCATTACAGTAGTCATGAGAAAGAACTCATGAACTACACAACTGAGGGGTCATTACAGTAGTCATGAGAAAGATTGAGAATGAACAACACAACTGAGGGGTACAGTAGTCATGAGAAAGAACTCATGAACTACACAAGGAGTAATTACAGTAGTCATGAGAAAGAACTCATGAACTACACAACTGAGAACTCATGAGCTACACAACTGAGGGGTCATTACAGTTGTCAAGAAAAAGAACTCATGAACTACACAACTGAGAACTCATGAACTACACAACTGAGGGGTCATTACAGTAGTCAAGAGAAAGAACTCATGAACTAAACAACTGAGGGGTCATTATAGTAGTCATGAGAAATAACTCATGAACTACACAACTGAGGGGTCATTACAGTAGTCATGAGAAAGAACTCATGAACTACACAACTGAGGGGTCATTACAGTAGTCATGAGAAAGAACTCATGAACTACACAACTGAGGAGTCATTACAGTAGTCATGAGAAAGAACTCATGAACTACACAACTGAGGGGTCATTACAGTAGTCATGAGAAAGAACTCATGAACTACACAACTGAGGGGTCATTATAGTAGTCATGAGAAAGAACTCATGAACTACACAACTGAGGAGTCATTACAGTAGTCATGAGAAAGAACTCATGAACTACACAACTGAGGGGTCATTACAGTAGTCATGAGAAAGAACTCATGAACTACACAACTGAGGGGTCATTACAGTAGTAATGAGAAAGAACTCATGAACTACACAACTGAGGGGTCATTACAGTAGTCATGAGAAAGAACTCATGAACTACACAACTTAGGGGTACAGTAGTCATGGGTTTGTGTGTGTGTTGGGGTAGGGGGTACAGTTTTTAGTATCTTTAGCTGACCAAGTGAAGCGTACTTTAAGCTTACCAAGTCAAGTAAGATATCTACGTTTCAAAACTTTAGTTAAAATCTGGCTGTTTTATCATTGTATTTAAACAGTCTTACCCTTCAAATTATGCCTAGCAATTAATATTGATTACTGCACCGTGCTAATGACCTGCCTTTCTTTTTCTCCCCAGCAAACCAATATGATATACATAAAAATTACCCAACAACACAGATATCATCAAATCATTTGTGTAACCGACCTTCTTTGTCTCCTTCCGCGATTCCCTCAAGTGCTTGAAGTTAAATGGGCGTGTTTTGTTTAATAATGTGTGAATATCCGTAGCTTTAAATCATAATGTATCTTCGTATCGTACCAACATATAGACATTGTATCAAGACAATAAAAATTGTCATCCAGTAAATTAAGGATACATTTGTTGGCGTCAGTCCATCTTGTGGATGAACAACACAGAATTAGATGTTTCTCGGATGCATTTTAATTTAGTTTCATACCGATTTAAATATCTATCACTATAAACGAAACAGACAGACAGACAGACAGCCAGCCAGCCAGCCAGCCAGCCAGATACATTATTCATATTACGGCAATAACATTGCATATGTTACAATCAAATAAAAGGAAGCACATTTATAAAACTTTGCAATTTATATAACAGCATTTTAGAGTAATGTGAGACTTTTGTAGAACGTGTTTCATTAAGACAATTAGTTAAGCCATGCAGTATAACAGCTGAGCCAGCTGCAAACTGTGAATTCCTTGATTGTGTTTAAGTCTAACCGCATTTTTTTTAAACAAATAAATGTCGATTTCACTTTGCCAGGAGCATTTTGAAGCGTTTTAATTAAAGTGCCTCACGTCAAAATAAGCCTCGGTGTTATTGTTCAATATAATTAATATAGATGTTGTGGTTTCATGAGAATGTTTTGTTTTTCATGATTCTAAACATGAAAACAATAATTTAATTGTTCAAATACGTTTCGTTGTAAAGTATGATGTCATTGATTGACCAATGTTTTTTTACTGAACAATAATTTGCAATTTAAAATTACTGCAATACATCTGACAATGTTCTCAAGCAACTGCTTAGTATGGTTTGAGTATTTTTAATACGCAATGACCCCCAACCCCTTCCCACTCCCCACTCCCTCACCACCACCACCTGCCTTGATAATCTAGCGTGTGTATAAGCGTTTATTTATCCTCGCTGTATTGCACTAAGCATTTTAGCGAGCAGATCTAGGTTTTAAGTCTCATCCGAAGGACTGGTAAGGTAGGAAATACTTTTGAAATATTTCGATAATTAACCCAAATTCGGTCCTGGCTGGGATTGAACGCGCGATCACTGGGTTACTAAGCCGCAATGCTAACCATTACACCACGGCGCTACCTTTGATAATCTAGCATTATCGCACAACATTATAAACATAATTTAGGCCCGTAGCTACGCTGAGGCCCACAAAGGCAGTTGCCTCGGTAGAATTTTGGGAAGGTATCAAACACTGAAATACCCATTATAATGGAATATCAAATAAAATATTCATTATTGAAATAGACTTGAATATATTTGTGTTTTAACGTAAAACTGAAAATCTAAAATGCAGAATCATATGTGAAAATCAACAGCTTTTCCGCGGAACATATTCTCAGACCATGCTATGAAGGGGTTTGCCTCGAAATGTCTGGGCTGGCTACGGCCCTGCATATACTATCTAGAAAATGTCACTGTGTACATTTGCAGTCACTGTGTACATTTGCACATCACATTAAACTGTTGTTCTGTAAGGCAGTCCTCACCTACAAGTTTGAACAAGGTTATTATCAGAATATTCCATGAGGATATATTTTTTACAAAACACGCACGCATATAAAATGTGTATGTAATCCGGCTCTATATAATTTGCGCTGATGGATGCAAAGCATTAATTTAAATATATCATTCATCATATAACATGCTCTGGTGGTGTAATTATATCATATATATACGAAACATCCAGACACACCATGAATGTTTATCATATTTGAAATCTTACTTAATTCGGCGGCGCTTGCTTGTTTTTCAAGACAGACGTCTAGAACAGTTCTTCTAAAAAAACGTTTGAAGCTTGTCGAGATTCTGGTATCGTTCCTCATAGGCTGATATAGATACAGATGCACCTTCTATCGAAGATATACAGAACTGCAGAATAAATAAACAAAGAGGAAAACTTCATCATTATCTCAACGAACTAAATGCGGATGATCAAAAATACTATAATAATTTTTTTTTACAGACACGTATTTTCAGGTTTCAATTTTTGTTCTGAACAAAGAGTCAAGCATCGAAGATGATCAATACTAAAAATGCATGTACATAATATTCAGTATGGACAATTTACAGAAGTAACCGTATCTCGCGTGATTTAAAGAACTAAACGAACTAATTTATGTCATGATTTCTACAACAAAATGGCGTCGTCGAAAATTAAACTGTTCACGTGATCAATAAAATATTATATTCATGCCTGTGTTGTTGTTTTTTCTTTATAATTCGGTGACTAGGGAGATAGGATACTGGGCGGAGCCTCGAATCATATCATGTTATCCAACTCGTTTAATTTAGTCAACAATACAAATATCCCCAATAAAAAAAAATCGTCTTTATTCAGCAGCCGACGGCAGCAGTATGGAATGACGAGTTGTCCGTCGCCCGCCCGTCATCCGTTAACTATTGCCTTGTGAACACTCTAGGGCCTTCATTATTAATCGGATCTTTACGAAACTTTGCCAGTGTCTTTATATCACTGAAAGCTCGGGCAATTTTGTAAATCAGTCAGATCGGATTCATTTCACCGGAGTTATGGCCCTTGTTTTGATGAAAAATGCCATATTAAACCCCGTGAACACTCTAGAACCTTCATTTATTACTTGATCTTTACCAAACTTGCACAGATTGTTAATTAAAGCTCGGACAAGTTTACAAACTAGCCAAATCGGATCAGTAATGCCGTAGTTATGGCCCTCGTTTTTTCTGAAAAACTCTATTGTCTGCCTTGTGAACGCTGTAGAACTTCATTTATTATTTGATCTTTACCAAACTTGCATACTCTTTGTTAATACCAATGAAAGCTTGAACAAGTTCGAAAATCAGCTAAATTGGGTCAGTAACACCACAGTTATGGCCCTTGATTTTTCTAAAAAAATGCCATTTAATGCATTGTGAACACTCTAGCACCTTCATTTATTATTTGATCATTATCATACTTTGAAGGTTGTTAATATCAACAAAAGCTCGGATAAGTTCAAAAACGAGCTATATCGGAGCAGGAACACCGGAGTGTTATGTGCCCTTGAATTGTTGAAAAATGCGATTTTCAGCGTTGTGAACACTCTAACGCCTTCATTTTGTACTCGGTCTTTACCAAACTTGGCCAGATTGATGATATCAATAAAACCTCGGACGAGTTTGAAAACCAGCCAGATCGAACCAGTAACACCGGAGTAATGGTTATGGTTATGGCCCTTTTCCAATATTTGGTAATGTACACTGCAGGGAATCGACTAAAAGTCACGTGGTCTTTTATGATGTTTACGGTGTTATGAGCTCGCTTCAGGTAAGAAAAGTCTTAATTACTCTATACATATTTTGTCAATTTTGAATTGGAAAACGGCACGGAACCCAGAAATACCTGCCTAATCCACGAATGTAAGGACCTTAAATGAGACTATTGCCGTTTTTAAGATTACCTCAAAAACAATTTCAAAAAAGCCAATAATCTGGTAATAACGACCACGCTCTATTTCCAAAGCATCCTTGTTTTCCATTGTTTTCAAAGCATCCTCGTTTTCCATTGTTTCAAGTTTGCTTGTGTTCATGCCTTCTAGTTTATGTATAGAAATTAAATATTGAACGATTTATACATTCAGTTCAAATGAAATAAAAGAATTTAAGATGAAGAGATGGAAAATGGAAGTTGATATCGCACATGGTTGATAATTTATATGATATCGCCCACGCATCATGAATACGAAAAATAATAAAAACACACATACACTATTGTTAAGCACTTCTTAAAAAACAGGGCTTTCGCGTTTTGAAGTACATCCTAATTTCATAACGTGTATGTAGTTTGCTCAAGACACATGGACTGTACTCTTTCTTGCAGGTCATATAATAATTAACACCACCAATAGCAAGAACGAAGAGTTCTCTATGGCTACATCGCCCAAATGAAAAAACAACAGCCAGCACGATGCATACAAGAACACGTGCATACAAGAACACGTGCATATGGAAGATTCATCAATTGCACGTGCTCCTCCTGCGACATTAACAACTTCAAAGAAGAAACAAAAAAGACAGAAAAATGACATCATCCCCGGTTACCAAAAAGTTTCCTTAAACAGTGCTCTAGTATGAAACATAATAAAGGTCAAATAGTCTCGTACTTTATTTGGTCAGGAAAACAAAAAGCAAAATTAATTAGACGATCTCATTGCAGTTGAATAGAAAATCGAGACAACTGGTAGTAGACAACTGGCAATGCAAGACATAAGGGAAGCCGATGGAGCATGCTTGAAGACGTTTGAAAATAGCGAGAAAGAATCGAAAAGAAACAAAAAGGTCGAAGAAATGCCACGGCGTCGCAGGTAATGGAAACAAATAGAAGAAGTTGATAGGGACGAAGACATTATGAACATTTTGTTCAAACAGGTAGTGTATAGAAAATTTCCGTTAAATATCGCCTTTCTCCTTTAGACTGATGATGTACGCTGGTTAAATTTGAAGAATAGTACACAAGTACTCATAAGAGACAAACGCGTTCTGGAAGTTAGGATGGCGGCCGATTCGTCAGCTGACTTAGTGGTTATAAAAACAATATACGTGTTGAGCAAGGTAAGACAGATGAAGGGAAATATTGCCCTGAAGTATCATTAATTAATTGTGCAATACCAAAAAAAAACTTTCTGTCGTACGCCGAGAGCGGAGAACAGAAACGTGCAATACAGGGCTGCCATAATAAAATTATGAAAAAGCCTGAGATTTTTGAAAATGCTGAAATTGAGCGCGCGGAGGGTATTGGTACGCGGCCGACAAAGAAGACAAAATACTATTGAAGGTATAACAGATTACATTTTATTTATTACAATGTCTTCTTAATTAAATAATAAAAGCACAGCATACATGACAAAGTTATATATTAAACATCAAGAGAATAAATGGTAGCTAAATTTTGCGCAAAAACGATGTTAAATAAATTTTACGGATTTTTCGTCGAAAAAGCCGATAATTTCGACTAATTTCGACTGAAAAGCCGGTAAGCCGTAAATCGCACAAAAAAGCCGGCAATTACCGGCGCAAAACCTGAGAAATGACAGCCCTGGCAATACTAAACCTGGAATATTCCATGACATTATGTCTACTTTAAGCAGTAATGTAGAACACCAATGGAAAATCTGAAACAAGGACTAACTGGAATTCTTCAGATATTAATGTGTTAAGCTTTTAAAAATGGGGCCACGTTGACGGAATAAAAGGATTTTTTTAATAACAACATCGATGATATAGACAGTTTTATAGAACGCCTACACCAATTGGACAATCAATTGCAATCAACTTGAAAAATGCATTTAAAACATGATATTTGGACAACACTAAGATGGAACATGATTGAGTACAGAAAGTAGAGACCTAATTTTCCTCATATCTTACAAATTAAGCTTTACAATCTGAAGCCGTAGGAATGATTTACATTTCAGTATCTTCTAAATCATTAAAATCAGACCCTTTATCACGCTACGATGCTCTTCGCTACTAGGCCAATATCGGAGAGCATCGAAGCGTAATTAGGATATGATTTTAATGCGATTAGTGTCGTCTGTTCTTCTCACAGTTCATTATATATGCAAATGGTGGTCCCGAAAAATGCAAATAAACTTTAATTACTTAGTGTATCGTAAGCTGAATAAATTAATAAACAATTAAGACCGATGTAGAAAAGTACATTTAAGAAACCTTCCTTGGATAATAACAATAATGTTAAAGTGGGCGATATCATATAAATTAGTATGCGTGGTCGATATCATTTTTATATATTCTTTTTCTTATCTCAAACACGTAATGTAATGTAATATAAGTGTATCAAGCATTTAATATTTATTTCCTATAGTCAATAAAGGGCACATGAACACAGAAATCGTGAGGCAAGGAGAAACGATGATACTTAAACAGCAGCGCGTGGTCGTTATCAACGATTATAAAAAAAATGCTGAGAATGGTTTAGGTGTAATCTACAAAACGGCACAAGTCTCGTCCAAGAACCTTATACTCCTTGATTCAGCAGTCGTTTCTGGGTTCCGTGCCGTTTTCCAAATCAAATTGACGCAAAATGTATCGAGTAATTAAGATTTTACTTACATGAAGCGAGGCCAAAATGACGTGGTCTCTATCATAAACGACCACGTGACTTTTGTCGATTCCCTGTAGTGCATGTACACTGGAAACCCCAGATATTTATTTTTTTGTTTTTTTCTCATAAGAAACCTTGGTCCTTTTTTCTTTAATTGGGAGCTTAGGATCAGTTTTACATAGAGTTATAGTGAAGAACTTCTATGAAACTACAAGAGATAAAGGTTAATATTTTTTATTTATTATCAGCTTATGGATTTCCTACTAAGTTTGTTCAAATGGTGACCCTGGGATAAAATTTGGCACCGCACTAGTGGTCACAGTTTTACATAGACTTATATAGGGAAAAACTTAAAAAATCTTCTACATGAGCTTAAGGTTTAATATTTTGTATTTATTATCAGCTCTCTAAACAAATTGTTCAAATGGTGACCCTGGGGTCTAATTTGGCCCGCCTCAGGGGTCACAGTTTTATATAGACTTATATATAGAGAAAAACTTTAAAAAGCTTCTTCTCTGAAAACTACAAGAGTCAAAGGTTTAATATTTTTGACTTACCCACAGCTTATGGTCCTCTATCAAGTTGTTTGAATGATGACCCTGGGGTCAAATTTGGCCCCTCTCCAGGATCACATGTTTAACATAGAGATACAAAGGGAAAAACTTTAAAAAAAATCTTCTTCTCTGAAACTACAAGAGCCAGAGGTTTAATATGTTGTATTATATTTACCATAAGCTTATGGTCATCTACCATGTTTGTCCAAATGGTGACCCTGGAGTCAAATTTGGCCCTATCCCCGGGGTCATATGTTTTATATAGACTTATATAGGGACAAACTTAAACAAGAGGCCCAAGAGGGCATGTAGACGCTCTACTGTGTAAAGATGTCATATTTAGCCTTTTCCTATATAAACTTTGGGTCGCCACGGTGGCCATTTTGATTATTGCAAGAAAACAAACACAAACTTAATAGACGCCAACCATTGTGATAAAGTTTTAACAAAATCCTTCAAAAGGTTTC
Source organism: Cyrtodaria siliqua (assembly GCA_037043455.1). NCBI lineage: Eukaryota > Metazoa > Mollusca > Bivalvia > Adapedonta > Hiatellidae > Cyrtodaria > Cyrtodaria siliqua. The sequence continues at coordinate 137,796 of JAWPHD010002593.1, read as the reverse complement.
AGAGAAGATTTCATATTTAACCTTTTCCTATATAACTCTATGTAAACTTTGGGTCACCAAGGCAACCATTTTGATTATTCGATGATAACGAAAAACACAAATTTCATAGAGGCCAACCCATTGAACATGTACATGATATTTCACTGGAATGGATTAAGTGGTTTCGTCGGAGATGTCGTTTGAAATTTTCTTTAAATTTGACTTAGTTTTAGCCATGGTGTCCATGTTGGACAACTGGCGGCTGCGAAAAACACAAATCTGAGGCGCACTATCCCAAAGATCATTGTGATAAAGTTTCAACAAAATCCTTCAAGAGGTTTCAGAGAAGACGTCAATTTTAGCCTTTTCCTATATAACTCAATGTAAACTTTGGGTCGTCTTGGCGGCCATTTTGATTATTCGATGATAACAAAAAACATAAATTTGATAGAGGCCAAACCAAGGAACATGTATATGATATTTCACTGGAATGGATTAAGTGGTTTAGGAGGAGATGTCGTTTGAAATTTCTTTAAATTTGACCTAATTTTAGCCATGGTGGCCATTTTGGACGACTGACGGCCGCGAAAAACATAAATCAGAGGAGGACTATCCCAAAGATCATTGTGATTAAGTTTCATCAAAATCCTTCAAGAGGTTTCAGAGAAGATGTCATTTTTAGCCTTTTCCTATATAACTCTATGTAAACTTTGGGTTGACGTGGTGGCCATTTTGATTATTCGACAATAACGAAAAACACAATTTTGATAGAGGCCAACCCAAGGAACATGTTTATGATATTTCAAAAGAATAGAATAAATGTTTTCGGAGGACATGTTGCTTGAAATTTCCTTAAATTTGACCTAGTTTTAGACATGGCAACCATCTTGGATGACTGGCGGCCATGAAAAATATAAATCTGAGAGGGACTATCCCAAATATCATGGTGATTAAGTTTCATCAAAATCCTTCAAGCGGTTTAAGAGAAAATGTCATTTTCAACCTTTTCCTATATAACTCGATGTAAACTTTGGGTCGCCGTGGTGGCCATTTTGATTATTCGACGATAACGAAAAACACAAACTTGATAGAGGCCAACCCAAGCAACATATTTGTGGTATTTCACAATAATGGAATAAGTGGTTTCGGAGGAGATGTCGTTTGAAATTTCCTTAAATTTGACCTAGTTTAACCATGGTGGCCATCTTGGATGACTGACGGCCATGAAAAACACAGATCTGAGAGGGGCTCTCCCAAGTAACATTGTGATGAAGTTTCATCCAAATCCTTCAAGCGGTTTCAGAGGAGATGTCGATTTTATAAAATTGCTAACAGACAGACGGACAGACAGACAGACAGACAGACGACGGACGAAAAGTGATCCCATAAGCTCGCCTGGGGACGACGGACGAAAAGTGATCCCATAAGCTCGCCTGGCCTTTGGCTAGTAGAACTAAAAATCTTCGTCTCTGATCTGCACCTCGTCCTTCCGCCCGTCCTTCCGTCCGTCCTTCCGAATGCTTGTCCGGACCATATTTTCAATACTATAAGACTTTGAGATACCAAACTTGGTATGTGGATACATCCTGGGATAGCGGTGAGTCGCGTACCAAAATAAGGTCACTGTTACCTTGACCTTGACCTGTGACCTCTGTCATAGAAAATGCTATTCCAGACCGTATTTTCAATACTATAAAACTTAGAGATACCAAACTTGGTATGTGAATACATCTTGGGATAGCGGTGTGTCGCATACCAAAATAAGGTCATTGTGACCTTGACCTGTGACCTCTGTCATAGAAAATGCTTGTCTGGACCGTATTTTCAATACTATAACACTTAGAGATACCAAACTTGGTATGTGGATACATCTTGAGATAGCGGTGTGTCGCGTACCAAAATAAAGTCACTGCGACCTTGACCTTGACCTGTGATCTCTGTCATAGAAAATGCTTGTCTAGACCGTATTTATTTTGAAGCATGGTCAACAGGTGAAGAGGGTAGGGGTCAAAATCATAAATCGCAAAACAGTCCAAAATAATATGTTTTTTTCCAAATTTAATTGTGATTGAAAGCGTATTTTTGTCAGATTGGAACCTATCACGCAGCTTAGTGATAGTGTTTCTATGGCAATTAAATGCCCTAGCGACAGCAGCGACGCTGTCGCCTCTCGTAATCATGACGAAAGCTTGAACCCTCTGGTTTTCAGTAAACAGTGGCAAATTGAAAAAACAGAAGGAAATAAAATGCGTTGTGTTTTTTCGTTTATCCAAAACGTAAGAGATTTCAACCAAACAGGTTTTTATCTACACGGACCATTTCCACGAGTTTCACGTGCAAATCATTGAAACAACACAAACGCTTTTCCTGTGCAAAACATCTGTGTATTGACCGATTTATGGCCATTGGCAGATATAGATGTATGTATGTGTAGGTAAATAAGCATAAAAGAAAATATTTGAATTTTAAAAGTGCACACTTTCTTTTTTAACCGAGTATATATATCCACTAAGCTATGAACACATTTGTTATTAATTAAATACCAGTTATAACGATTCGTATAACTAAACATATTCGAATGCACATCAAGATTAATTAGTATGCTGCTTCGGCCATACTAGGCATAAAACCGAATACTTTTGTTTGAAAAGATTTCCAAACAGACTTCGTCAAATACTTTATTGGAAGGACCACTTTGCTTGACGTTCATAGAATACTAACTACTAACCCACCCGGTTTGGACAACTCTGGAAACGCTTCAAACACACAGTGTCTCCGTGGTCTAGTGGTTAACGACGTTGCGTTGTAAACCTTCGCCTCTCACCGCTGCGGGTTCGAATCCCACTGGGAGCTCGATTTGTAAGTGAGGAAGTGTCGATTCTTACGGAGGCAGGAGGTGTACAGTACTGGTTCTACCCAGGAAAAGTGGGTGGTCTGCCTCCACCATTAAAGAAATCGACCGTCATATATAATCTTACATATGGTGACAATGACGTAAAACACCATACAAACAAACAATTCGAATACACAAGCAAATGCAACGTTTTTTCGCGAATGTCACATATATATGTTGACTTTTTCCCGATTTACTTCTGTAAATGTAGTCACTGTGGGTGGCGTACGATAAAATTTCTGCCTACACGCGAGGTGGTCTCGCCCTTCAAAATTATGGAATTCACTGCATATATTAAGATTCGAAAGCCGAACAAGAAGTAGACATCTAACAACAAACCGAAGCAACCTATAAAAGGTGACTACATCTCTAAATATGTACGATATGTGGTATTCTTGGAGTTATGGGATAAACTGAATATCACATTCGCGTCTATTTATTATCGAATTTATTGAATCTATTTATACATATCAATCTCGAAATTCAATATACGACTTTTTTTTTTCTTTCCTTACAATCCTATTTACGTTGAACTGTACTCAAATATTTATGTTGTAAACATGCTGGGAAATATATGCTTAAAACAATATCACAATGACACGCATGCAAGAATCTCAATAATACATAACATAGTACGGAAAATGGCATCTTTAACCCGTATAGTTTCGTAACAACCATAATTATCACTCTGACATAATGTCAGTCCGTCGTTAACCCTGTCTACATGTACAGTTATGCTCATAAAATGTGTGTCAACGGATGATTAATAGCCAATGTGTAAATCAACCCTTAGCATAACCTTGCTGATCGGCAAAAGGGGTCATGCAGTGCTTTTTCGGCGATGTATACATACGAAAATACATAATTTCGGAATAGACGACTCACAGCATAATTATTGTTTCCGAATCAGTGTTAATAGCTGTAAGATGTATTGTTGACCAGTTTTGTAGTTTAGTTAAATTGTGTTTTACGGTGCAACAACACAAACAATTAATATAGCTCAGACCACCCTCCATTTACATTTAGATACAAAAGAAAGAAGAAGACGCAAATAAGCAAAATGGGCCCATAACCTTCTCACCGCCACAACGGTTGAGTTGCTGCAAATGCTGTTGTAAACTCTTTCTTTTTGTCCGTCCCCCCCCCCATCCTCCCCCCCCCCCCCCCCCCCCCCCCCTGAAGACTGGTAATAAACATAACATTCAAAATGGCAAAATGGACATGAATTCAAATTTGAATAAAGCATTTGTCAAATAATGTTTTAAAAATCGACTGCCATACATTGCTGAAATCTCAAACACAGTTTTGAAAACAGCAATCTTTGTTTCCACCAAAATTAAAAGAATGGTTACACGTTTCTATTCACGTTTCTATTCATTATATATGTTCTGTTCTATGCTGTTATTTTAAATACGTTTACATGCATAATTGATATCGGAGAGCATTTAACCCTAATCATCATAGCATTTAACCCTAATCATCATTATGAACATGTCACGTCTGTCGTTTGAAGTAAAATGTAATCTAAATACATTAAAACCTGTTGTAAGAAACTCTGTTTTATATTGTTCACTTCCTCACTACACCCAAACAAACTTAATAATAATAAACCAATTGTACTCAAGTAATCTTTAATTACATATAATGATTTACACAAGTGTCTGCAACGACCGACGAATTTCAAAAAAAATCAGACAAAACATATAATAAATAATTATAAACAATAAATGCCTCTAAAACCAAACAAAACGTTCCCATAGTTTCTTACGAACTTACGCCTCCCAAAATCATAAATTTAACTGAAAACTTAGAGGTGTGAACCCGCCGCCGTCCAGAACTTGAATGACCAATATTCAAACACCACGTGATACATCACGTGATACTGACCATTACTACTGCGCATGCATACACAATACAAGCAGACGACGCATTTATATAACTGTTTAACGGTGAGAGAAAATAATTTATATGTCTTATTCACTCCGTTCAAACGAAATAAATTATATTATATGTTGTTGTTTGCTGTTTTGTTTTATTTTAATTTCAATAAGCTGATTTGTTTGTTGTTAAAATCATTATTTTTTTACTGCCTTTAAATAATGCGATTATTATTGGATGAGAAATAGAGTTTTATAACGACGTTAATAAGTCAGTGCTAATCAGTACACTCCAGATCTGCTCTGGGTTGTTATACGATTAAGTTAAGGTTTCAGTAGCCGTTATAATTTTTTAACTCGCATATTTATATTTATATTTTTAAGTACTTTTTAGACAACATGTCAAGATTAGCACCGGCCGCTCAGTAGTTCAATTATTACTTATGTATATACGTGTTGGATAATAAGTAACATTCTGAGGAAATAATGTGATAAATTAAAGGGACACACGGCAATCTTGATGTTTTTATCAAGCATCAATATTAGCGTCTTATTTATCAAGGAACATTTTGACTTTAAACCGGCTTGCATATCATTAAATAAAGTTTTGTGTTTTCAATTTTCTATGTTATTTTACCAAATTTGAAGTATATTATTGGTGCAGTATTATCAAAAGTCAGTAATATACAGAAACAATTCGGTTTATACTATTCTTATAATTATTAATAATGATTGAAATAATGGATGTTATTTAGAAAAACTAACGGGACGCCGCGAGTTTTCAAAAAATCAAGATTGCCATATGTCCCTTTAAAGCAGTTGATGCTTCACTGTGAAATATCTGTATGAATTGTCTACTGGACCTACTGCTGTGGTTATTTGAGTCAGATGACACGGTTGTGGCAAATTGCTCAATGTGTTAACTTTGTAAGCAGTCATGTTTATTTTATATTGTATAGTCTCTTATAATTCTAAAAAGAATGACACATATATTGTATGAGTTTTTTATATTGCAAATAATATTGTACTGTGATGAGACTTAAACAAATAGACTACATTATGATTATTGGCAAACACCGTGGCCGAAAGGTTAACGACGTTGCGTTGGAAACCTTCGCCTCTCACCGCTACGGGTTCGAATCCCAATGCGAGCTCGACTTGTAAGTGAGGAAGTGTCGATTCTTACGGATGGCGGGAGGTGTACAGTACTGGTTCTACCCAGGAAAAGTGGATGGACTGCTTCCACCACAAAAAAATCGACCGTCATATTATAACAACTTTACATGTGTTGAAAATGACGTAAAACACCATACCAACAAACAAACAAAAGCAAACACACAAATACTCCACTTTTGCAGATCAGCTCGGTTAAGTGCACTGTTTTTCCAAACGAATAAAAACCAGCATTTATCGAAACAAATTTACATGTAGCAACAAGACATTCTCATAGAAAAGACATCATAATTAACATTGTAATGCACTTTGCTTGTATACGTATTGTACTTTATTATTATTCTAGTTCAAAACCAACAAATTCGTTGAAACTAATTAACGCCCACGCAATAATCAGTGATCGATTATAAATATACTAAGATCGTGATATGTTAACTTGGGCGAAATTACGAGCATTCATCATTCATATTACAAGTAAAAAGCATAATTTCGCCCTAATTTAATTACTTTTATAAATAAGGACACGATTTTGTATTTAAATAAATAGAAACTACTATAGTCTATTCTTGCTCCACTGACACTATTCAATATGCGAACAAAGGTTTTATTTACGACATGCGATGTTATATATATAAACTATTTCCATTTGCATTTCCATTCAGTTTGCTGCGGACACTAGACTATGATTTTTCTAGTAGAAGTTTCGCATTTAAGACATATTTGAGCGTGCCCTATATCAGTGTAAACAAATATTTTGAAATTAAAATTGCATTCCTTTTGTGTTGGTTGTGGACATAATATAATCAAATAAATGAAGTGTTCTATACATTATCCAATATTTGTTAAATACATTATTCTAATGTGTTCGTGTGTTAGGTCGGTTAGACATTCAACAAAGAAGTGATACAATATGTAATAGATAGAGTACTGTCTCATCGATTTGATTGATTTAAACATCGAGATGGGCGTAACCCATCGAGGTGTTTAAAGGGAGTACATCAGGCTTTTTAAAGGGTCTAGGGGTCCGACTTAAAATTGACAAATAATGATATTTTTTATTTTAAAGCGCCTAAACATAATGTATGATCCTAAAAATGACCCCTTAGTTACAAGGAAATGCATTCTGCACAGCAATACGTGCTATCCTAGGTTACGCACCAGGGTTAATTTCAGCATTTTATGCCCGATTCAATCCTAGCTATATGGTGTATTCGAAGTTTAAACCTTAACAATATGGTTCCAACATCATATTTTGATGAATATAGGTGTTTTATCATGAATTGGAACATTTTTATAATTTAAGATATTTCTAGAAAAATCATGATGTACTCCCTTTAAGCCATCCAACGAGATGAGATCATACTCTGTTTGTTTTGTGGCATGCCAATTTCAGCTGTCAGCCATACTCTAACTTCCAATAACTGGTAGTTAGAGTACACCATTTATTCTGACAGGTGTTTTTTTCAGTTAAACGATTTACACCTGTGCACATACAAAGAGAATTTCGGTGACCATGCTACAAACTTAAATTATTTCACCAAGTGGGTAAAACTGTTAATTTATATCAAGAATGACTCATATATGTCTTCCCTTTTCAATCATTAAATAATTACATCTATATATGAACTTTGATGAAGCAGTTACACGCGTAAATGATATATGTCAATCACATCAAGTAATGACTTGACATGTCAACATTACAATGACTTCATTAAGACATTTACATTGTGATGCAATTTCGATATAAAACGGTATTTAAAAGGGACACACGGCAATCTTGCTTTTATTTATGTGGCGGCGTCCCGTTGGTTTCTACATGACTTGCATTTGTTCAATCATTAATATTAATGATGAGAATAGATTAATATTAATGATGAGAATAGCATACAATAAATTGTTTTTGCGTATTACTAACTGTTGCTTATATTACAACAATACTATATTTAAACATATGTTAGAATGACGAAGACAATTTGAAAACTCAAACTTGTATTAAATTGTATGCAAGCAGATTTAAAGTCAAAAAGATACTGGATTAATAAAGCAATACGTTAATTTAAATTATTAATAGAATCTTAAAGATTGCCATGTTGCCATGATTGTTAAGATGCATTTTAGCATTTTAGAAATCTAGACTACAACCACTGTACTACCTGTTGTACCTTAATTTACACCATCTCTTGAAAACCGAGAAGACTAATGGTTGTTTTATTTTGCGCCTTCTTTATTTTCCTTCCCTCCAGTGTGCTTAAATAAAAATGGGTGTTTTTTAAACCCGAAGCTTTAAATCCTAATAAATCTTCGTATAGTACCAAAATATAGACATTATATCTGACAATAAACCGTCATCCAATAAATTGAGGATATATTTGTTGGCGTCAGTCGTACCTAATAACTATCAGATCTTTCCCGGATTCAGATTAAATATATAAGAATTACATGGTTAGTGCCATAGCATTTCAACTGTATTTTGGCGAAAGTATTTATCACTTTTCGAAACGAGCCAAATTACAACTTAAATTCGAAGTTACTGAACATGTATTTTTTTATCATGCAGACTGTTTTAAATAACATGATTTACCTGATAGAAAAACACAATGGAAACAACAACTCACGTCTGCTGCGGTCAAAGTACAAATGGAGGATATTTTGTCAAGGAAATTAACTTTGGCAAAGATATTTTCGGTCGTTAAATATATTTATGTCAAAAATAAATGCAACCTACTTTCTTTAAAGTTTTGATAATGCATTGCATTCCTAACTTGATAAGTATAAAACAAAAAATACATGTATGCATATGTGTAGATGCATATGTGTAGTCCAAACGGCTGAAGTCGTCGAACAACAGCATGTGCACCCACCTAGCCTAGCATAATACAGCACTGGGCGAAAAATATTAGGATAGTAGGATAAAGGTGTAAAGCATAATTCAGGCGGTGTAGTAAACATATAGATATATTTGTTTTTGTATATATTATGTCATATTACATCAATAACATTGCATATGTTACACTCAAATAAAAGCAAGCACATTTATAAAACTTTGCAATCGTAAGATAATAAGAGCATTATCATAGCAGAGTAATGTGAGCGCAAATATGTAAGACTTATTAATAATTAAAGACTAGTTCAAAACAAACTTTGAAGTGCTCTGGCTAATAATTTAATACGTTTTTGCACAATAAACATAACATAACATATATGTATATTTTAGAAACATTCTATATATTAAAGGTAATGTAGCAACACATCCAAACAAGCTCTATTATTGAGATTTCTGAAAAACTTGGAAAACATTCAAAGAATTATCAAAATCGGACGATTAACAAAAAAGACAGGACCATTTGAAGGTTGCTCTTAAACGGATATGGGAGCCGCCTTTTTAGAACTGTAACGTCATAGTTCAAAAATACCATATATAGAATATTGATAAACATCGTTTTGAAGTAAAGAAAATCACTGCAAATGAATGCAAACTCATTTTTAAAATTATGTATATATATTTTTGATATAATTGCTGTCATTTTCTTCCTATAAATCAGTAAAGTTTCATATTTATAAATATTCCATATATGGTCATTTAGAACTATGATGTCATCGCTCTCCAAAATGGCGGCTTCCATATCCGTTTCAACAAAACCTTCAAATGATCATAAAATTATATTCTTTGTTTATCATCCGATTTTAATCATTTTTTCACCCTTTTCCAAGTTTTCAAAACTCTCTATAATAAAGAGTGCGTGGCTGTGTCGCTACATTCCTTTTACAATTTAATGGTATCACAGTTTTGATATGTTACATCCATTTTTTCATATCAGATTATCACAGAGGAGAATAAGTATCTCATTTTATGTCCCCAAAGGGCGGCATATAGTATTCGCACCGTCCGTCAGTCCGTCAGTCAGTCCGTTTGTCCGTACCATCGTGTCCGGTCAATAACTCTATGGACGGATTTTCAAGTAACTTGACACAAGTGCTCAGCACAACAAGATGACGTGTCGAGCGCAAAATCTAGGTTCGTGGCTCCAAGGTCAATGTCACACTTAGAGGTCAAAGGTAAAAAGAATTGCTTTCGTGTCCGATTAATAACTCTGACATTCGTGGACGGATTTTCAAATATCTTGGCACAAGTGCTCATCACAACCAACAAGACGACATGTCGCGTGCAAAATACAGGTCCGTGGCTCCAAGGTCAATGTCACACTTAAAGGTCAAAACCACTTTGGGGGCATTTGTCACTTACAGTGACATTTCTTGTTTCACATTCTACATTAAAAAAATAAATATTTAAGACTCATAATTGTATACGTATCAACTACTAATATAAAAAAAACTAGCCAGTATATTTATTAATGAAAACGTTTTTTCCACTTCTCGCTCCCTCATATCTTTCATAAAAAAAATAGTGTACTATCATCTGCATATATTAACATAGCATAACAACTTCAGGGGTCCTAGACTATTTCCTTGAGGTACACCACATGTTACATTTTCTTAGTTTGATAACGTATAATTGACATGTAAAATCTGTGCTCTACCAGACAAATGTCTACCTACCACAATTTCTGTGAGGTTTACTGCAGAATACATCATGGTCTATTGTATCGAATGCGTTCTGTAGGTCGAGCATACTCATGTTTGTATGACAGATGGAGGATATTTGTTGGATTGGAGTGAATATAGGATTTATTTTCATCGAGAAGTGAGAACACTTATATTTTCACGAGTGCTTTAGCACGAGTCGAAATATTTGAGTTTCCTCACTTCGAGATAAAAAATAAATCCTATATTAACGACAAAACAACAAACATTCTTTTTATTATTTACTATTCTAACACGACCTCCGCAGTTTTTCATATACACAAAGAAGAGAGACAGCTGTATGTTATTCTACGATAAAATACAGCTGTTCCATTAATTCCCCGCGTATATTTCATCCGTTGAAGCGCCGCGTTACATGACGTCACTTGTTAAATACACGTCACGAAGACAAACTCAACAGTAATTATAATGAAATGTTAATTACAACAAACGTGCCATGCTCCAAACCGTGCACATTCCCGGTATAAACCCATCATATGCATCAGTACAAATAACATTAATAAGCATCTTGAACAAGTTGAGAACGTTTGACGTCATACAGCGCAAGCTATATGACGTAAGCAATGACTTAATTGTTTGTCACGTGACTAGTAGTGTATTGAAACGCAGAGCTTTGCATACGGGGGCGCCCAATGGAACAGCCTGCAAACATAACAGCCTGATTACCTTGACCTCCGAGATAACATATAGTGCCCCAACAAAAGCGTAAACAATGGGGTTATTGTTGTGTTAGAATCGAAATAATAAATACGTACCTGTATTTTATCGGTGAATAAAATACAGTTAGTCGTTCGGATGCGAGTAATTAAATCACTCGTTCTAACGCACTCGTGATTTAATTACTACGCATCCGAACTCCTAATTGTATTTTATTCACCGATAAAACACAGGTACTCATTTATTATTTCTTAAACAACCTTAGAAATTGTCTTAGATATAATAAAAATAAGATAAAAGTTACGCGCAACAACAATGACGTCTTTAACGCCGACAAGTCAACAGTTGCGTGACGTCATTGTTTATATTTTCACAATGAAAATATAAACAATGAAAATATAAGGTTTTATTTTAATCATAAAATCCACTATTTCACTGGAAAGTATATAATAAACATGTATTTTGTAACTGTTGCTTATGCTGTTCATATGTATGAACAAAGAATTTGAAAATATGAATAATTGTTTAAGTCTTTTTGAAGTCTGTTTTAATAAACTATGTGTAAGATGTATGAAATAGAAGTCTGTAGAATAATTTGTTGTTAAACCATGCAGATTGAATATTTTACTTGTTTACTTGCAAGATTCAATTTAGTTATAAATAGCTCTTTCTTGCGTATAACATATTAACAGGTTAAGTGTAGACAATTTCTGACCAACAGTGTTCTTTTTTAACAGAGATTTAATTTTGACATACTTCAATTCAATAGGAACTTCATTGTTAACAATAGACATATTTACCATATAACTGATTGGCAATATAAAATGATACCCCATCTTTAAGAAACTTAGCAGAAGTATTGTCCAACCCGGTGCTTTTTGTAGGATTTAGCCCAGTTCTTGATACACAAACTGTTCACTAATCGTAAGAAAGTAAACTTCTCTAAAGATAATTACCATTTCACCTGGAGCAATAAAGTCTGAAATTGCGGAAATTGATGTGTACCTGTATTGTATAGTTAGACTTTTGCTAATTAGACAACGTTTTAACCTTGTTCATTTATAAATCAAGATGATTCAACCTAAATTAACACCATTTGTCACACCATTCTATGTTTTAAACTGTAGTTAGGTAAGTCGTTAACCCCGTCTGCATGTACAATTATGGTAATTAAATATGTGTTAAGTTATGATTAATCGTAATTATAATTTGTAATTCGCCCCAGAATAACCTGTCTGATCGGCAAAAGGGCAATTGGCAATTCAGTGCTTTTTCCACGCTTCGGTGTATGGAAAGGAACGTGCATTGTATCTGTGTTTGTTTGATTTCATATTTTTACATGTGATGAACTGTCTGTCTGTCTGTCTGTCTGTCTGAATCCACGCAATCATAATTACAACCATACATCTAGCAACAGACCACCTGCTTTAAGACACCATTTCAGTTACCAATGCCTTAATTGACACGGCACTTCATTTACGAGATCACCTTTGTTAAGAGCCCTTTCTTCTCTTTTATCTGCGGTAGTCTCATTGTATGTTAAAGAGACACATGACAATCTTGTTTTGTTTTTAAAACTCACGGCATCCCATTAGTTTTCCTACATAACTTGTTCAATCATTAATATTAATTATTAGATCAGTTCAAATCAAATTGTTTTACATATAACTAACTATACATGTTTGACTATTTGGTAGAATAACGAAGGTGGTGTTTACATAGATATATTTCACCCGTGGTGTTTATACAGATATAATTCACCCTTGGTATTTAAATAGATATATTTCACGCGTGGTGTTTGCATAGATATACTTCACTGGTGGCTTCAAACATAGTTCACTCGTGGCTTTAGTTGATGACACACATGTGAAAACATGCTCAATTTAATTTTATTTATTCACTCAGTATATTTGAAAACGCAACACTTGGTATTTTTTGAATTTCTAGAAATGTTAAATATGTTTAAAGTGTGTTTTAACTGGAAAAAAGTAGAGAGAACTGTGTACTAACGTAAAAGACAATCTTGATTTGCACAAAAAAAAACAGCGGACTAAAAATAATCGAAAATCAAAAATGTTGCGCTTTTAACCGTCTTTATCGTGTTACGCCTTGTGTATCAGTTGATATAATCACAATTACTATAATGGGGACTACAGTTGTTGTACAAATATATACAGCAGTTGCAAGTATATGCCCTTTAATAATTAATTCCAACTTTAAGTGAATGTTTAGTACTTAGGCGAACACAACGATAAATACACAGTATTAGTTGCTTTTGCTCTTTTGATGCCGGAGATTATTTTGAATACCGCAAATGTCAGTATAAGCAAACATGTTGATAAACTCCTGGGAACTTGGCATAGAGAAGCCAAACAGTCAGGCTGCTGATAGTGCGATTTATCATGCAACTATACAAATACAGCTACTGTCTAACCTAATACTTTCCGCCCGACTGCTGTATTATGCTAGTGGCTACACGCGCTTTCCTTCGGTGACTTATATGTTAAAAATCAGCCATTTAAACTACAAATATACACAATATATTGTTTGCTTATCAATTTAGAAATGCAATACATTATAGAAATAAGTCATTTTGCATTTATTATCGATATTAAGTAATAGATAGAGTATGGTCTCATCGAGTTGTTTGATTTAAACATCGACCAACGAGATGAGACCATTCTCTATTTGTTTTGTAGCATGTCTATTTCAGTTTTCTGCCATACTCTACATTCCAATTAACGGTAGTTATAGTACACCATTTATTCTGACAGGTGTTATTTTCAATTAAACGATTTACACATGTGCAGATACAAAAGGATTTTCATGTGTCCATGCTACAAATATACTTAAACGCCGGAAACGTTTTTTGCCAAAGTTACTTCCCCTGACAAGCTATCCTCCATTTGTATTTTGACGGCAGCCGATGTAAGCTGTACATTTCCCTTGTTTTTCTGGTAAATTATGTTATTTAAAACAGTTGCATGATGAAAAATATGGTTAGTAACTTAGAATTCAATTGTATTTTTGCTCGTGTCGAAAAGTGATAAATACTCGCCGGAGTGTGAGACTCGCATTTATCACTTTTCTTACACTCGCCAAAATACAGAAGTAGCTGAAATTCTAAGTTACTAACCATGTAATTCTTATATATGAGTTTTAATTGAGAGTTTAAGTGGTTGGTTTTGGTATGTACCAGATGTAACGAGGCTTTGAATTCACCAACCATTCTTCAAACTATCCTTAGACTTGAGCTCAAGTACTCTAATTTCGTTCATAAATATTCCCATGACTTTCAACGATAAACAATTGTATGAAGTTGCTATTTATTAGTATTAATCATAGCAGATTGTTATGATCGTTTATACTTCAAACATACAGACATATGTATACTTGACCTTAAGTCTAAGATAAGGTTGAGTCTAAGAATTCAAGGCCATGCCAAAGGCCGAAGACTGATACCAATTGTCAAGGGCTAAAACTAAATAATCGTGACACGTCTTGATTACTTTACAATGACACAAACACTTTATTCGGTATTACGGTATTACCTAACAACACTTTATTCGGTATTACGGTATTACCTAACAACACATTGTCTCGTAAAGCTTCGCATTATCACGAAGCTTGTTACGAACCAGGGTTGACAGTAGGGTAAGTGTGAGGTTTTGTGCACCATAGAACGTGGTTTAAAACCCCAGCGGCCTTTTTTGCCACTGACCGTTCCAAGGCGGTAGCTCTATTGTCAACCCTTTTGTGTTTGTGATGCCTTACTTGGCCTTTTATTCATGTTTAAATTTGTTCTTTGTTTCTGTGTGTGTTTGTGGTTGACTGTCGTTCTTGAATGCTGCTTTTCCTGTTCGATTTTTATGTCCCTATTTATTATCATACATATACATGTTTTTCATTAAAGACACTAACCAGCCAAATAACGGCAATAACACTACAAAACCGTTTATCAATGTTCAGGTCATAGAATAATGTGTAATAATGTGTATGTGTCGATTAAAAGTGCATTTTATTCAAAAAAAATAACCGTGAAAGGAATATGCGTAAAATAAATATGAGTTGGTAACTCTTAGTTTGACACTCCAGAAAATCTTAGCATGGTTATCTCTTAAATTTCTGTACAAAAATTGTATTGCAAACAAGCAAATTCACGCTAGACGCCATTGTAAATGATGATTACGTTCGGAACTTTTATTTATTCCCTATGTTAAAGAAAATAACACGCCAAAATAACGGGAAAATTACACTAAAGAAAACGATTATCAAAACTCAATCCAGGTATTCAGGTCATATAATAATGTATATGTTCCAATTAAAAGTATAAGTTTATCGGGTTTTTAAAATACCTATGATTGAATATTTGTAAACTGAATTATGAGTTGATAACCGTTTATATTGTGTCTAAAGAGTTTGGATTCTCAAAATATGTAAGTTATATAATTATACTGAGCAAAAATAAAAAGTACCCCTTTTACTTTCCCTTATTATATAGACAGCAAAACAGGAAATAATAAATGATGTATATAGAATAATTAGATCGACCACCAGCAATAGCCCAAACAAAATATGTTTTTGAAAAGTTCAGTACATAAGGGAGTTATCCCCCTTTTTCTTGAACCATGCATTTTTTGGTAAAAACACTTAAAATCTACAAATAATGTGTCCAAGACAATATTCTCTATACGTTGCTTTCGAAAAAAGATTACGGAAAAACGCAACACCGATGGTGACAGTTTTTAATTATCAAAAATCATCAAATTGCCTCATTTTAAGGTCTGCATAGCATGCATAAAAGAGTATTGCTTGGCAAAATTTGTAACTGTTTAAAGGAATATTTAGTACTCAGTGAAGTGTGCTTAAAATCATCAAACATAATTTAATTAAAGCGCTGTTCAAGTTGTCGTACGCCCTAAAAAACTGGCCTACGGGAATACCAGCAAAAAAGGGGGTACCTTTTTTTTGGTGAGTATATTCACCCCCTTTTTTTGCTGACAGCCAGTTTTTAGTAAAAAGTTAATCAACCTGACCTACTTGTTTATCATATTTCTAAATTAAGGTCACATTGTTTACCTTTAAGTGTTACATCTGGAAAGAAAATAGGTCACCGACCGCTCTTATTTTAAGGTCAAATACCTAAACTAAACAAAAATCAGTCATACACCTTGAAAACTGTCACTGACTGTATTTTATCGTTATAATGAACAATGCACACACCTTTGTTTTCTCTGTAACGTACAGCATTGTAACTTATCTGAGAGGTGCGATTGTTTATACATGTTTAAAATCGATGAATGAACACTAATCACATGATTCGATTTAACCATTAAAATGCATCAACAGGTAGCAAGTGGAAATGATCAGAATGTATTTTGTGAAAGCGAATGGAAATTACTTTTTATTTGGTTTGACCATTTCAAAAATCCCCCTATCTTATGTAATGCATATACCGGGCATTCCAAATATACTAAAAAAAACACGCAACTCGGGAATATTGTATGTATACTACTTTTAAACATATTTATTTTACAGCAATTGCGAAACAAGTTCGTGCAACCTATATTAATCACTCTCGATGGCTTCCTGGGTAGAACCAGTACTAAGCAATGTGGATTAATTATCTTGCTCAAGGATAAATAACATGGCAACGGCGAGGATCGAACCCACGACCTTTCGATCTGGAGTCGGACGTTCTATCACTGGACCATATACTCCACTCGAATATGCAGTGTTTAATTCTGCTGCGCATCCCGAGTCCCTGACTCACACTTTTTTCTGAGGACCCATCATTTCAAAATATGTGCGTCCCGTGGGATGCATCATTTGAAATCTGAAAACTGAATTCAAGAAAATCTAAAATAGGTTAATCTACGCGGTAACTTAATCTAAAGGAGAAAAATTCACATTTAATAAAATAAGGAAAATCAAAATTAATTGACCTAGCCTATATTCTAGCCCGTTTAATTTCTGTTTTGATCTTTCGACAAACTGTTAACACCGTCAATGGAACCCAGTCATTTTGATTGGGACTCATTGTTCTAATTTATGTGAGTTCTAGGGACTCATTCAGGCTGAATGCATAATCAATTGAATTGAATTAGGTTTTAAGCGCACCAACACATGAAAAGGTTATATGGCGCCTAACAGGCATGAACATGCCAGGCTCATCCTCCATGTACATCGAGATAAAATATGGAAAATAGGCCTAGAACCTTCTCACCCTGAACTGCAGAGTTGCTGCAAATTCTATCGTAGAAACCCCATTTACGCTGGAGCCACGTTTATTGTTTTTCTGCCACTGCTCTTTTGATGTGAGCGAGAGGGCACCTGCAACAATGCAGGGATCATGATGAAGACCTTTAATGAACATGAACAAAAAATGATAAAATGAACATGAATTTGTGGGGATTCTACCCCTCTGCCTACCCCTCCAAAGGGATCTGCAGTGGTCCTATTCTTTGCCCCGTGACCAAACGGGGGCACCCGGGAACCACACGGGGCATAATGAAACACTGAATATGTATAATATGCTGCTGTAAATCTAATGGTACGTGGCTACATTTCGGGGAAAAGGACTAAACCATACATAACATACGAAATGTTATCACTTCAAACTTCCATTACATTATTGATATAATATGCGTTTGGCTCAAGCAGATGAGCAAACTAAGGATGTACACTTTTGTAATCTCTTTACAATAAATAAAAATACTGAAATGGCCCAAATTGTCAAAGCCGAACTTCAACTGTTATGTATTTTCTGTTGCAAAGTGTACTATTATTATAAAGTCTACAAAGCACAATTTTGTCATATAATTTTTATAAAACCGCGTGAGATTTGTCTGAAATAGTGCAAAATATACATTATATCGCGGAAATTCCCGAGTTGCGTTTTTTTTCCTTTAGTGTTCGAGGGGCATCCAGAAAGTTTTGAGACTTATTCTATAACTTTATACTTTGCGCTCACAATAAAACAAAATTTCGTTAGCAAAAGATCCATGCATTTTTGACAAACTTAGAAAATTTCATTCAGGGGGCACTCCACAGTTTAATGTACATTTCTCAATCATCAAACACTTGACAAGCTCTTAGCCTGAATCCTTGAGCAAAAATAAATCACATCATCATTGTGTCATACATTTCTTAGAAGACAATAAAATTACCCATGTTTCCATACCAAATAAAAGTATCAAAAAGCATTTTCTGTACAACTTTAGTCCCATTTCTTTAAGATTACCCCACCCCTTAAAACATGCTAAAAATGCAATTTTAGCAATATTTCAAATGTCAATAAATAAAAATAAAAAATTTTCCTACACATATCAGGGTCATGTCTGCACTCATAATGCTCTTGCATATCAGGAAATGCTAAATTTTACATACCTAGTCCGGCATTTTAAAAAGTTATTCCACGCTGATCTCCTCGTCAGTGAAAATCAGCCATTTTAACTACTTTTAGGAAGTTTTTGATTGGTTCACATTTTTCTATTTATAGCCTCCAAAAAACCCAAAGAATGCATATTCCAATACACCAAAATAAAGTTAGAAGTAATCAAAACTGAAAAAAACATCAAACATGTGCTTCATAATTATTATAAAGACCATCAATGGACCTAAAAGATGCTTAGTTGATTTCTTTCTGATTTACACCATGGACATTCATGCGAAACTGAGGAGTGCCCCCTCAGTTATTCACAGAATCAGCAAACTAGTAAAAACATTGTTGCATACTACGGAGCTCTTTGACGACGTTCATGCCGTTGCTAGGAGCTGGCGTGGCGCAGTCGGTAGCGCGGCGGATTTGTAACCGGAGGCCCCGGGTTCAATCCTCCGTGGTGCCACTGAGTTCCGTCGGTGTGTTCTTGGGCAAGACACTTTACCTTAGCCTCGTCCGTCGGATGGGGACGTAAACCGGGCGGTCCCGTGTATCGGTCTATCTTCCGAGCACGTTAAAGAACCATAGGAATCTATTCGATAATAAGAGTAGGGCAAGTTCCCGGATTCCTATATATCCTTCCCCTCTCTCTGGGGCGGCTCTAAATAACCTATACTGTGTTGATGAGCCGTTAAACAACATTCAATTCAATTCAATTCATGCCGTTGCTGCGACGTTAAACAAGTTCTGGACTCACAACACTATTATCTCCATTGAATACTCGTGCCCTACAGATGAAGGAGGTAGATAAAACAAAAATAAGTTCGCTTTTCCACATTTTACAGGATACCTTGATTACAGAAAAAATCATGTTGATATACTATTTCTAGCTAATTTTACACATCATGGGTCTAATTAACACGGGGTGTAAAAATACAACCCTCAAACATGAAATTTAAAAAATTGTCAATCTGGTAAATATTTGTTAATTGTGTTTTAAATTGCAGATATTGGATTAATGAAGAATATAAGCAAAAATACACGTTGTAAATTGTGTTTATCTCTATGCCGCAAACAAAAACATTACAATGGGACCCTATGAAAAAGTATGTGTTGTGCGAGACGTTCTGCGCTCTTCTCCCTTTGTCGTGTTCAATGGAAAACCTTGGGATCCAGCGATCGATAACTTTACTTATGGATTGGGCAGTTTCAAGACTTATTCCGGCGTCGGTAGCGACTTCCGAAACACTCTTTCTTCAGTCCGTCTCGAATCAGTCTTTCACGTTTCCGTCCATGTTTTGTCCTTCTTATGCGCATATCATCATCTGTCGATTCGCGACCTTCTGTAAATCGTCGGTGACATCTAACTACAAATGCCCCTCAACACTTTGTGGTTGTTTGACGTTTGATATTTTCCAAGTGTCCGCAGGCGTCTTATCATCTGTCGAAAACAATATTAAAACAGTCCGTTCAATCGACGTCATTTTTTTACTTCAACGAAACAATGCACCCGTCTTTTAAAACTGCACCGCGACATTATACCAGTGAGGGTGACAGTGGATATTGTCAACCTCATGAAAATAATGTCAACCGAGGCGAATTATGCAATATTTATTTTATTATACCGTCCAGGGTGTTCAAATCCGCTTCCGAAATTGTCGCGAATCTGCTCGCCACGTTTGGTAAACCAAGCGTCTTACGACTGACATAACTACAACTGTATTTTAATAAGCGTCCACCATTTCCAATTGCGCAAAGCGTGTCGTAATTGGGAAAACCCAAAACCTATTTGTATACTTCCCATGACGTCACAATCGTGCGATAGTATGTAAAATATCACACCCTCTTGAGGGTGTTAGTGGATATTATCAACCCGAGAATGTAATGTCGACCGAGGCGAAAGCCGGGGTCGACATTATCTTTACGAGGGTTGATAATATCCACTGGCACCCTCAAGAGGTTGCGATATTTATTTTATTTTTTAATACTCCTAATATACTGATGTACTCGATAATGAAGAAAAAAATGTTGTCTATTTTTAGAACTGAGCTTTTTAAAACGCTAGCGGGATGATATTTTGCGCTATCATTTTCATGAAACTTTACAGAAATGTTGCCCATGAAGTCGAGTTGATCCTAGCAAAGATGCATGTTGATGTGAAATCCAAGATGGTTCATGATCACCTTACAATTTAATCTGTATGCTATAGTTTACAATACTATTCAATTACTGCCTGTGATGTGTACTATACATTGTAACAATAGAGCTGTCTCTGTACCCATGCACCCTGTGATGTGCACCTTACATTGTAACTATAGTGCCCGCTCTGTACCCATGCACCCTGTGATGTGCACCTTACATTGTAACTATAGAGCCCGCTCTGTACCCATGCACCCTGTGATGTGCACCTTACATTGTAACTATAGAGCCCGCTCTGTACCCATGCACCCTGTGATGTGCACCTTACATTGTAACTATAGAGCCCGCTCTGTACCCATGCACCCTGTGATGTGCACCTTACATTGTAACTATAGAGCCCGCTCTGTACCCATGCACCCTGTGATGTGCACCTTACATTGTAACTATAGAGCCCGCTCTGTACCCATGCACCCTGTGATGTGCACCTTACATTGTAACTATAGAGCCCGCTCTGTACCCATGCACCCTGTGATGTGCACCTTACATTGTAACTATAGAGCCCTCTCTGTACCCATGCACCCTGTGATGTGCACCTTACATTGTAACTATAGAGCCCGCTCTGTACCCATGCACCCTGTGATGTGCACCTTACATTGTAACTATAGAGCCCGCTCTGTACCCATGCACCCTGTGATGTGCACCTTACATTATAACTATAGAGCCCGCTCTGTACCCATGCACCCTGTGATGTGCACCTTACATTATAACTATAGAGCCCGCTCTGTACCCATGCACCACTATGCGTCATAGCATAGTTAAGGTGATAGCGAAATATCAACAGGCAGGGTATGGGGATTTTACATGGAGCGTTTACAGTGAGGTATAATAATAAAAACTGTTTACCAGTGAACAGTAAAAATTGCTTCACGCTGAGGGTATTGGCAATTTATACAGGAGTGCAAACGTGAGGTATAATAACAGATATTGTCAAATTACGTCATACCTTTGCCCGTGCTTTCCTCTCACGATGAAATGATGATAATTTGCGTCAAATATGAAAACAATAAACAACTACTGAAAGTGAAACATACGCAACGTTTAACAATTTCCAAAGTGCTCCGTGATACCGAACATGATGCTATAGCTACGTTTTTACGACGCATGGGACATCCACATACATATAGTTAATCTCCAAGGATGCATTCAAAAGAGGTTTAAAAATCATTTATAGAAAACTAAAAGCGCTATGATCTAAACTATTCTGTTTATGAAAGCAGTCTCAGAACTTTCTGACTGCCCCTCGTATATGCCTGTGAAGTACGTGAAGCCTGCTCTGCACCAGTAAATATTGCTTAGGGTCGTGGTAATTATTATCGCCTTTTCTCTGTTTTAAATAGAACAGAACCTCTTAACTGAAATGAGACTTTAATTCAATAACTAGACAGCTGTGTATGTTTTGTAAGTTTATCTTCTTATCTTTTCAGCTGCTCTTGATAATCTGTTTAAACTATAGATGAAAGATTGTGTTGGTGAAAGTGGGTCCCGTTCATGCCACATTCTCGGTTTGTATTTAAAAGTAAGCATGTCTGACTAAGGATCCGTGCTTCAGTTGTACAAGATGCCAGAAGACTGCGAAATCAACACAATTTGAAAACAAGCAAGGTTTTACGCAAGCGTAAAATAGTTGCCGAGAGAATATTGCATTCTATTTGGGTAAGAACTGGGAACAATGTTTAACATAATAACAGATGAAGTCACGTGTGTTAACTCAATATTGATTTTTTTTAATGTTGTTACGAAGACGTAAACATGTCACGACCGTTTTTTTCTTACCAGACACTTTCTTCCCAATGTTTACCATCAGTTCTTCATACCAAACATTTTGAATCAAGGTGGACGACCTCGCTTCGTTCTGGTCAAATCCTTGACATGCGTTACATATTGATTACATATTCACCTTTGTAGCACGACATGCTAGAAGTACACAGCACAGAAATACAATTGTTCACATGCAAGGAATGCGTGTGCGTTAGCGTGTGCGTAACAACACAATTAAACTGTTCACTGCTACGATGTGTAATTATCAGACGAACGTATGGTGAACGACTCTGATACCAGAATGCTGTATTTTGTCGAATGATTTAACGAAATTGCAATCCTCTTAAAACGTTACTTACTCAATTGTGTGGTTCCTATTGTCGCTAAATTACTTTAGAATTCATTAGCTTGGGTGAACGTTTGTATCAAACCGTTTTATCCATTGCTAAATGATTCATGTTTTGGTTAAACGGATTGACATTTTAAAATGGTTTGAAAATAGGTTAAATAAAACGACAAAGGTGAATGGATTGAACATTTGTCGAATAGTTTATCAAAATACTGCATTCTAGAATATACTGATATTTTAAAGGTTTAAGCGGCCCATACAAATTGCCATGCATATTATTGGTGGCCAATGCATGTTGCTTGACTACTGCATGTCATTTTAATGATAGTGCATTGATTTAACAACATGGGGATTTAGCGTAAGACACTATTCTGTGACGTGTTAATTAAAGGGACACAGGGCAATCTTGATTTTTTAAAAAGTCACGGCTTTCAGTCAGTTTTCTGCATAACTTGCATTTGTTCATTCATTAATAATAATTATAAGAATATTACTTGTTTTTTGCATATTATTTTTATTTTTTATTTTTTTGCACCAATAATATATTTTGAACTTATAGCAGAATAAGACGAAAAAGTGAAAACTTAAAATATGATTTATTTAAAGGTTAAAAGTAAGAATGATACTGGATATATACATCGAGACACCCATTTCAAACACTTCAAGAGTGCCTCGTGTCCCTTTAACATACAAGCACCATACGTATGAGGCGCCATACGTGACTATATGTTGTAAGATAAATATATACGTTGCGTTTGAAATATATATACTGAATACAAAATATTTATGATACAAACAAATATATACGTTACTCCGAAATATATATATTGAACACAAAATATATATGATACAGACAAATATATACGTTACTGTGAAATATATATATTCTATCCAAAAATATATATCACACAAATATATATGTTACTCCTAGAAATATATATTCTGAAAAATATATATTCTGTTTTTAAATATATATTGTAGACGCAAATATATACGTTACTCTGAATATTTTTTCTCTTAATTCATATATTGTAGACGCAAACATTTATATGTTATACCGAAAATATATTCGCTTTATAAAAAATATATGTCAGTCAATATATTGAAGATGAATATAGTTTAGATGAAAATAAATAGTTTCTCTAAAATAAATATATTGCAGACACAAATATATCAATGAAATATCGATAAATAATGGTGCGAACTTCTGGATGACCAAAACTAAATAAATATTTGTTTTCCAAATATATCGATCGGAACTGCATCAACTTTTTTTTTCAAAAATAATTATTTCCGATGATCTACGGAAATGAGCGAGTTTGTACGATTGCCAAATATATATGACTTCCGCAAATAAATACGTTGGCACAGACTGTGCTGCAAATAGATACGTTGGCGTAGACTGCTACACTGTCCCGTTTTTCATGGTTGGCGATTACCTATGAGCCAAAAGTATGTTTTTAATAAATTATCCAGTCAAAGATGAATTAATTCATCGGTTTTATAGTTCATTCACTGTAACTTTATTTGAATCACTTACTTTTTTTGAAACCATTCAATCAATCTTTAACAATCCGATGCTTTGTGAAATAATCCGGAGTGTTTTTTCAAACCATTTAATCGAACTTGAAACGATTCAGTGCAATGCTAAACAGTTCAGTCGGAAACATGAATCATTATATCTCTCCCTCTGACGAAATGAATGTTGTTTAACGGCTTATCAACACAGTATATGTTATTTAGAGCCGCCCCCAGAGAGAGGAGAAGGATACACAGGAATCCGGGAACCGTGTCCTACTCTCAGTATCGAATATATTCCTATGGTTCTTCAACGTGCTCGGAGGATAGACCGATACACAGGACCGCCCGGTTTAGGTCTCCATCCGACGGACGAGGCTAAGGGGAAGTGTTTTGCCCAAGAACACACCGACGAATCTCAGTGGCACCACGGAGGATTGAACCCGTGAAATCCGGTTACAAATCCGCCGCGCTACCGACTGCGCCACGCCAGCCGAGGCCACGCGCCTGATGCATTCGGATAATATAAACATTATTGAGGTGATGGAACGGAGGGTGGGGTATACGGTTTACGTGATCAATACGTTGGTAAGAAGATGGTGCATCGACGAATCTGATATGTCACGACAGTTTCTTGTATTACAAAACTACTTTTAGACAAAGTATGATCATTATCGCAGTCGCGTATTTCAATATCAGCATACTCGAGATACTGGCTATTACACTAACGAGGTCTGAACCAAGGCCTGAAATTGCGGGTTACTTAACAAAAGAAATAAATAATATTCTATCTGAAAGACAGCATGGTTTCAGAAAGAAGAGATCCTGTGAGAGCCATCTCATAATCATGCTCCAGGACTTAGCATCCGGTCTAAATGACAAACAACAGAGAGATGCCATTCTGCTCGACTTCGGGGATTTCGCAGACCCCAATCAGAGATTTTTTAACCTGTTTTTAACTGCACTTGGACCGTTCACCACTTGTACTTAGTTCACCACATGTGCGAGTATGTTCCGGAGGAACCCGGCACATTACTCCGGAACCCGGCACATTAGAAGAAGAAGAAGAAGAAGAAGAAGAAGAAGAAGAAGAAGAAGAAGAAGAAGAAGAAGAAGAAGAAGAGAAGAAGAAAAAGAAGAAGAAGAAGAAGAAGAAGAAGAAGAAGAAGAAGAAGATCAATAGTTCTTCGTACGTTAGACGTTTGGTCGTCAATTTTTTGCGGATTTGTTATGTTTTCGTGGTAAAGAAACTCCAACATGCGGAACACTTCTCGGATATGACTCGGACGCTGGGAAATACGCTCTTAGAATTTGGCTTGTCTCGAGTTTGAAAAACGAGACAGTGTAGCAGTCTACGCCAACGTATATATTTGCAGCACAGTCTATGCCAACGTATATATTTGCAGAAGGCATACCAGTAGGAACGCCAGCCCTATGGCGTATGAATATTTATCAAACAAGGTCACGTGATAAAATCGATAACAAAATGACATTATTGGGGAAATTTTCACTGGTCAGATTTATACACCTCTTATCTATAAACTGTGATTATGACAAAACACAATCACAGATCGTTGTTAAAGTAATAATATTCACAAACTACATTGGTCGAACATAATTGGTGTACACTTCGTGTAATTCCCATTAATAGTTAAAGGTATTTTTCAAAGGGATGAATTTAGGTTGTTTTTAGGTTTAAATTGCCAACAATGCGCTTTTAAATCAAAATCGATTTATTTCGTCATTTTAGAAGCGAGAATAAAAACAAATGCATGTACGCGTAGATAAATCTTTCCTCTGTCCATAAGCAAAATTTTAATGAAATCGGAGACAAGTACTTTTTTTTCCCCAAAATTAACTAACATGACCCACGGACTCAAAGACGGCATAACGCATATACATTTACAGACGCGACCGGGTACATAAGAAATGAAATAATGGAATTATTTCAATACATATATTTCAAATGTATGTATCCATGCATTCCAGATTAAATTTCTGATCTATACATGCTTTTGGTTTATGCCGGAGTGCTCCGAATAGGTTTTAACAAACCAAATTGCAACGGTACGTCGGGAAAGGAAATGAGGATGGTGAAAATATATGTTGCAGTGTTAATTTTCTGAATCCGAAAAAAATGCAAAAAAATGAAGTTTTAACAGCGAGAACGAATTTTTTTTCATGAAAGTGTTCATTGACATGTCGACTATTAAAAACCAAAATTTAAAGTCAATCTTCCCCCAAAATTAACAAAGTACACCGTGTTCGCTAAAATATGAACAATCGCCTTTCGAAGTTAATTTACACGCGGGATATAAAACCATGAAATTGTGAAATCCTTTTTAAGAGATATATTGATTTCAACATTGTTCTGTATTTAATAAATTATTAGAGTAGAATGTTCACAGTTTTTTTCAAGGACATCATTACGGTAGTATCCCTGCAACCCCGCCCCTCATCCCACCCCCACCACCCTCCATACCGTATTGATTAAGTTGTATATAGCTGCGAATGCGCAGTTGTAATCAAATTCGATTTATTTCATCATTTTAGAAGCGAGAATGAAAACGAAATCATATAGATACATCTCTCCTCTGCATATATGTAGAATTTCAATAAACGGAGACAAGTACTAATTAAGTAACAGGACCGTCCGACCCAAAGACGGCAAAATTCATATCCATTAAGGAAAGACGACCGGCTACAAAAACAATTAAATAATTTCGTTATGTAAACACATATATTTAAAATGTATGTGTCCATATAGTTTACACTAATTTTTTATCTATACATGCTTTGGGTTTATGTCAGAGTGGCCAATGTATTTTAACAATGTTGCAACTGTATATCGGAAAATGAAATCATGATGGCGGCAACATACGTTGCAGAGTTAATTTTCGAAATCAGAAAAAGCGATAAACTAATATTAGTCTAACAGGCAGAAAGAATTATATTCTTTTAACTGTTCGTTTAAAACTGAGGGGGAGACTCGAGTTTTAAAGAAAGCAAGATTGGCATGTGTCCCTTTAACCAAGTAAATAAATGACTGACGAGTAACAGACATGCTACTGTCAGTAACAAACATGATTATGTGTAGACTCGAAGATTTCATAACATAAACATGTGGACATGACATTGTGTCAATGGAGCAATTGCCAGATGTGTGGTGTTGTGAAACACTGTACGCGTGAAACCAAAAAGTGCGGGTCGTTTATATTTATAGGGCATATATAGTTATATATATATATTTATATATATTATTCTTTTACATTTATATGGTCCCAGAACGCAGTCATACTCACTACTATATTGAAAGTAAATACTGAATATACATGTGCGGTGCGTTACGATCTGTAGTATTTGAAAACAGACATATTAAACATTTCCCTGAACATATATAATCATGATAAATACTATATTCATGGAATTATTTTTTCCTGAAAAAAAAATACATGTTTGTTTTCAGCAATTGAAATCTACTATATTCTGCGAATATTGCTACTTTGAAAATTTGAATACGTCTGTTTTAATCAAATAGCATGTTTTGTTTGTTTTAATATATATATTTTTTAATTTATGATTTAAAAAAAAAATTGATGATCGGAATATGTCTTAAACACTGTTGAATCCTGTAAATTAAAAAGAAGTGGTTTGGTTCAGAGGCGACAATATCGGTGAACAAAACCACTTGTTTTACCGGATTCAACATTGTGCAAGAAAATATTCATATATTATACCATTAATATTATAACATGTGTGTTGTAACAAATGCTTATCCTTGGATAGTGGACTTGACTTTTTACCTAAAAATCAAACGATCATCCTCTTTCCACTGTCCACCAATGAAGTTTCATGAAATTTGCTTTAGGTAAGAGGAAAATCTGTGTGGGCAATACTTTTCTTTTTCCGTTCATGGTAACGGACCTTTCAAGTACTGACTTCAAAATAAACAGGGATTATCATTTCACCAAAGGCAGTGGAAGTATGAAGTTTTATGAAATTAGCTTCAGAAAGTAATAAAGAGTTTGATTGCGGACACGATTTTTCATGATCAAGTCACTGTGGCGTTGACCTCAGATTTATTGACCTCAATATTAATAGGGATCATACTCTTACCAAAGGCAGTCAAACCATGACGTTTGAATATATCAGGGTGATATTGACCTTTGACCTATTAACCTCAAAATCATTCATGAGATTTGCTTTAGGGAAAGTGGACTTAAGTTTACAATATTTTACATTATCATGTCACGGTGACAATGACCTTTGACCTAATGACCTCAAAATCAAAAGGCATCATTCTCTCACCAAATGCACTCAAACCATGAATTTTGCTTCTGGGGAAGTGGACAGTGCAGACAAGGTTTTTCATAATCATTATTGGGTCACGGAGCCCTTGACCTTCAATATTTGATATGCACATACTGATGCTTCGTACAAAGTTTCGTCAAAATCCAACAAGTAGCGCAGACAAGATTTGTGACGGACGAACGGAAAGGCCAAATATAATCTGTCTCACCTACCACTTTGTGGTGGAAGACATACTTATAAAGACAATATGTTAGTTCATATGTATACTTTATTAAGCAAATAATTGAGCGAACATAAACTTCAGCATTGACTCTGGACAGTGGTGTACATGGAGTCTTCTTCCACATGACGTGCAGACTGAAAGAAAAGAAAGACATAGAATAAAAAGTTAATATAAGTCGAGCAGAGTATTCAATTTGAATCAGGTGTTGCGAGGGGGGCTAGGACATGTTTAGGGGAATGGGACAGTTTACAATTTAATTACTGTTTAACGCCTCATCAACACGTTGTTTAGGTTATTTCGAGCCGCCCCAAAGAGAGGAGGAAATATACATAGGCATCCAGGAACCCTGCCCTACGCTTGTTACCGATTAGATACCTATGGTTCTTTAACGTGCTTGTAGGACAGACTCCGATAAAAGGACCATCCGGTTTACGTTCCCATCAGACGAACGGGGCTAGCAGGACACATCGAAGTAACCCAGTGGCGCCAGTAAGAATTGAATCCGTGTTCACTGGATTCAAAGCCGATATGCTATAAACGTCCCTTGACCAAAACTGAGTAAATGGCACATCAACATGGGGAGAAAACATTAATATACAACTATTTATTTTCTCTCTCAAAACCTGGTGATGCCCCTAGTTTTAGAAATAAAACATGATAAAATAGGGCAGTTGAGAAGACACTTTTGTAGATGTGTGGTCTGTTCTGATGTGAAAATGTGTAAAACAGACAAAAGATTAGAAATTTGCTCTGTGTCCCTTTAATAAATTGGGGACCCATCACATAGACCATAATCATATTGTAATTAGTTGATGTTAAAGGGACACACGGCAATCTTGAAGTATTTATCAAGCTTTAACATTAGCATCTCCATTTGTTAACCTTGTAACATTTTAAATTTAAACCTGCTTGCATTAAAAGTTATTTTTGTCTTCGTTATTCTATCAAATATATTATAGGTGCACTACTATCAACAGTAAGTAATGTGTAAAACAATTTCTTCTGAACTATTCTAATAAATAATATTTATGATGCACAAATGCAAACTATGCAGAAAAATTAACCGAACTCCAGAGGTTTTAAACAAATAAAAACTGCCTAGTGTACCTTTAACACAACTTGTTTTCGCATGTATCCAGTACATGTAGTTTACACGAGCTCATATGACAATCACGCTGCATTATCACTGAAAACATTTTTTACTCTAACTTTGAACAGCACCGTGCAAGCATAACACAAGCTCAATTTAAAGAACTACACAAGTGCAAACAATTTTTTAAAAGGCTCTCACCTCCATATGATCCAATGGCATTTAATACGGCTTGATAATCTGAAGTCGTCAGTATCAATTCACTTAGAGCTGCTCAAGGTCACGATTCACATTTGAGGCTTTTCTGAAAACAACATTAATCCAATGTCAATGATCAAACAGACATAGTTTATCCTTTGTTATACATAATGTAACATATTTAAAAAAGAAAAGATAAAAGAAGAACTAAATTAAATAAAGCATGGATACTACTTGTGCTCAATAACACGGTTAATGTAATAAAAACATCTCTCATCATTCATTATACATGTAAAATATAATGTAGCCTAACTGGAGATCCATTAAAATCATTGTTCCACTTTCAGAGCATATTTCCAGCCCATGGAATAGTCATTTCTTTTGAGACACATTGGAGGCAAGCGTAGTTAGCTCCACCTCCTTAAAGGCTTTTAAGTGAAGTGTACTTTCTCGAAACTGCGTTGTTTATTTCGCAACAGAAAGTATGTAATAAATGTAAATAAATGTCAATTCAAAATCACTTCCTTGCCTCAAAACTTTACTGTACATAAATATGAATCTGACCGATTTCAGTCAAATGTCTATGGCAGTTTACATTGTTTCAATGGTAGTTGTATCGGGTTATGTATTCACGAATGTGCGAGAATATGGGAATATTATAACGATATAGAGACAACGCTAACAATTTACATTCATGCATCTGAGGGGTGGGGGTGGGGTGGAGGGGGTTTCTAGTTTCCTTTCCCCTCCTTGTTTTCGGTATGCAAGTTCCATCTACCCCCACACCCCAATCTACCGTACTTGGGTGGGAGCGGGGTGCTGGGGACATTGATAGCATTTCTACTAGTAAATGTTTTATTCCACGAAACGTTCTACAGTTTACTGTACATCCAGTTACTGGAAAGATCGGAAACTTTCTATTAAACAGTATACGCCACTTTTTTAGGCACTATATTTGGCTAATGTCTAAATATGTACGATCTAAAAGTGGTGTGTACTGTTTATTAACAAACACATTTTAATGACAAAACAAATACCTTGATCATGGACCTCTAGCAGCAGACAGTAATCCCAAATCCAATTTGACCAACATGTCAATTTCACGTGTCAAGTTATGTCACGGTGACCTGTCAGTCACCAACACTGCATCGTGTTGACACATAATGGGACGTTATTTCGTCCGGTAAGGTATTAGTTTTTACATTATCTACGGTATGAAACACTGTACGCGTGTTGTTAGACTCCATAGGTTCCCGTAGTGCTCGCCGACGCAGCGCGCCCAATTTCGGGTGTAAAAAAATGGCGTCTGTTTTAATTGAAAATTCGTAAAATAGTCCGTAAAATACAAAGAAATAGTCCATGTTCGCGGAGTTAAAATGCGAACAGAACTGATATGTTATAGGTCCGTGGCGTTCCTACTGTACATATTTGGAAAACAAATATGTATTTAGTTTCGGTCACCCATTTATTTATCGATCTTTCATTGATATATTTTTGTCTGCAATATATTTATTTTAGAGAAACTATTTATTTCCATCCCAAATATTTTCATCTTCAATATATTAAGACAGACAATATATAAACCGAATATATTTTTCGGTATAACACAAATGTTTGCGTCTTATAATATATATATTAGGAAAAACATATATTCAGACTGACGTATATATTTGCGTCTATAATATATATTTAAAAACAGAATATATATTTTTCAGAATATCTATTTCTAGGAGTAACATATATATTTGTATGATATATATTTTTGAACAGAATATATATATTTCGGAGTAACATATATATTTGTCTGTATCATATATATTTTGTATTCAATATATATATCTCGGAGTAACGTATATATTTGTCTGTATCATATATATTTTAGTATTCAATATATATATTTTACACACAACGTATATATTTATCTTACAACATATAGTCACGTATGGCGCCTCATACATACGCACGACTTGCAATAATGTTAACCTGAAAACAATATGTGATAGTTGTAGCGTCTGTTTTTCATCCTGGAAGCAATTGTTTATTTAATTTTAATCAAGGTGTTTATCGAAACAATTCGAGTAAACAAATATTAAAAAAAATCCTTCGGAAATTAAAATGCTTCTTCTACTTATAATAATCAGAAATGATGTTTTTGGTTTATCACAACGTGCTTTGCGTCAACAATATTGAATGCACGTGTGACTACTTATTAACAATGCACGTGTAATAGGGTACCATGCAGTAGATACACATTACTAACTATATATTATATAGCATTGATAATATATTTAAACACTGGTAGAATAACGAAGACAATTAAAATCTCATTTTTTTATTTAAAGGGGCTGGATCTGCGATATTGAAGATTGTTTGGTGTCAAGTGTTTCGTGCCACTCAAAATACAAACGAAAACCCTCATAATGTGTTTCTTTATGATGTGCATATGCATGGCATTTAGTCTAGAAAACTCGTCGACTCAGCTATTTTGTGTTGCTAAAATATTAAATATTAATTTAAATGACGATTGCATTGCTAACACGTATTTAATATGTACCTTGAGCACAATTTATTAGAACGTTAAATCATCATAGGAATTAATATTAATGATAATATACTGAAAGGAAAAAGAAACGCAGGGTGCGTATTTCCGCTATAATTATATTGTATGTTTAATATGCTACTGCTAATAGAATGGTACAGGGCGACATTAGGCCTGTCCTTTTAGAAAGAAGGTTTAAACAGCACTGAACACACCAATGGTTACCCCTTTAAAGTTTCATTATCGTCAGAATGCGCATTTGGCTAAAGCAGGTGAGCAAACATAGGCTTTAAATGTTGCAATCACAACATTAAATACAGTACTGAACTGGCTCAATTTGTCAAAGAGGAACTTCAGCATTTATGAATTTCTTGTTGCAACGTGTACTGTGATTAAAACGTCTACAACATCACAGTTGTGTCCTTTCTCTAACTAACTGCACTTTTTTTTTTTACGAAACATCTTGGGATTTCCTTGGAATATATATGGAATTAAGTGTGCAGAAATAGCGAAAATACGCACCCTGCGTTTCTTTTTCCTTTCAGTATACAATACAAAAAAGCGGAGTCGTCTAGTTTTCCAGACGACAATATTTCATTAATAATAATTAAATCTTACGGATACTGGGGACTACTTAAGTGTATATGAATATTTAATATGAAACAGAAACGCATTATGGTGGTTTTATTAGGATTTATCATGCAGATGTGCACTTTTCTGCTTAATAAAGGGGTGACCTATTAAATTTTGCTTTAATTAGGTACTGGCCAATAAAGCAAATCAATGCGGAATCCCTCGGCGTTTATTGTACGTAACGTTATCTGACGTCATGCACGTAACTTTGCCTGACGTCATAAAACAGACAAAAAAACAACAACATGGCGACGTCCTCGATAAGCGTACCATTCTGAGAAATAGGTAATATTAGTAGTTCATACAGAAAATATGAATAATCTACATGATAAATAGAATATTATGTCAGTGCCTTTTACTATCAAGTTTATAAGGCGAGGCACGAAAACGAAGAGCCGAGCCATTCTTCGTTTTCGTGCCTCGCCTAATAAACTTGATAGTAAAAGGCACTGACATAATATACTCTATTTATACTGACACCCATAATACCGCCAGATCACCTCCAGTTCTTTTAATTATATGCAAGCAGTTGTAAATTCAAAATGATACCGGATTAATACATCACGTTGCTAAGTGTAATGCTTGAACTGTCTTGACTGAGGGTACCAACCCCGCCACCCCTGGCATCTGGAGTACTGGCTATTTTTGGGCATGGCATCTGGAATACTCCCTAACAGAGGGTTGGCATCTGGGATACTATTTGAACCATGCGAGGCCGCGCAGCGGGCGAGCCCGAGGGCCCGCAGGGCTCGAGCTGTCTAGGGGGGTCCGGGGGCATGCTCCACCCCGTCACCACCACCCCCCCCCCCCCCGGAAAATTTGAAACCTATGTGCTCTGAAATGGCATTTCCAGCAATCTGAGACATAAATTAGCTTAAATTTAATTTTTTGGATGGAAAAATATTTTTTGAGTAAAATACGGCGTACGCGTATGAAAAACTGCGATGTCGGCGTACGGCGTACCACAACCCGGCGTACGGAATACTGGCTAATATGGGTCGGAATCCGGCGTACGAAAAGGGGGTCGGTACCCTCTTGACTCTATTGTACCTATACCTTTAAGACATACTTACCTGGTGCAGGGAATACCGTGCTAAGCAAGCTTTCCCAGGAAAGAGGCCCTTCCATTGCACTACGGTTGGGCTGACGCCTGCCTGGGGAATGCTTGCCTGGTACAGGGAAACCCGAGGCCCTTCCATTGCACTACGGTTGGGCCCATAAGTCTTTGTTTTGTATATGTACAGTAAAGTCCACGTGGTGTGGATGGTCACTCGGACGATACTCGGAAATTGTAAATAGTTTTAAATGACTAAATGTACATATGTGTAGAAGATATTTATGGAGAAAAAAAAAAGACATCATATTGGTTAAAAGGCGGTGGCACTATAATCCTTACAAGCACACACACACGTACGCAAACACGCACGCGCGCGCGCATGCACACACACACATTGGAATGCATGATACAAAACTCAAGATTGCCGTGTGTCCTTTCAATGTTTGATAACATCATCTGAGGCAGTGTATATTCGATAGTTTGCATGAGCCGACATATCCGTATCAAAATAATCATGTACATTTAGCTATAGATAGGGCCATAATTAAATTTATCTTTGTTTGGATGAACGCGACCGGTCAAGAAAGATCGGTCTGACTTTTTTTTTTCAATATAAATATGTTTTGTGTTTTGTTAGCAAGGGCCATATCTTTTGTCCGTCGTCCGTCCGTCGACCGTCGTCCGTCTGTCGTCCGTTAAATTTGTGATGTCAACCCTCTAGCACCTTCATTTTTCATCTAATCTTTACCAAACTTTACCAGATTACTAATATCAATGAAAGCTCGGACGAGTTAAAAAACCAGCCGGATCAAATCAGTAATGCCGGAGTTATTGCCCTTGAATTAACGAAAATTGCTATATTTGGTCTCGTCAACACTCTAGTGCCTCCATTTTTCTTCCGAACTTTACCAAGCTTTATCAGATTATTAATATTAAAGAAAGATCGGAAAAGCTTGAAAACCAGCTAGATCAGACCAGTAACACCGGAGTTATCGCCCTTGAATTAACTAAAATTGCTATATTTTGTGTTGTCAACACAATAGCGCCTCCAATTTCCATCCAGTCTGTACCAAACTTTACCAGATTATTAATATTAAAGAAAGCTCGGAAGAGTTTGAAAACCAGCCAGATCGGTAGAGTAACACCGGAGTTATTGCCCTTGCATTTACGAAATTGCTATATTTTGTCTTGTCAACATTCTAGCGCCTCTATTTTTCATCCGCTATTTACCAACCTTTACCAGATTATTAATATCAATGAAAACTCAGACGAGTTTGAAAATCAGCAGGATAGGACCAGAAACACCGGAGTTATTGCCCTTCAATTAACAAACATTGCTATATTGTGTCTTGTCAACACTCTAGCACCTCTGCATCCTACCTTTACCAAACTTTGCCAGATTTTTGACATTGATGAATGCTCGATCAAGTTCTAAAACCAGCCGAATTGGACCAGTGACACCGAAGTTATGGCCCTTGAATTATTGAAAAATGTGTTAAATTTATGTCAACACTCTAGCACCTTCATTTTTCATCCGATCTTTACCAAACTTTACCAGATTGTTATGATAATGCCTTCGTTTTGCCGTATTTCAGCAAACCTTTGCAGGGATGATCAGTTCCAAGCCTAGTTGTGCATATTATCACCTTGTTCCGGTTGAATGATTTTTGGTGAAGTTATGGCCCTTTAAAGGTTTTAAAACACATAATTTGTATGGACTAGTTCTGATGAACCCCTTGCTGGATTTCAACGAAATTGGCAAGGATGATCAGTATCAAGCCTAGTTGTGCATATTATCACCATGTTTCGGTTGAATGATTTTTGGCAGAGTTATTGTCCTTTAAAGGTTTTAATACACACACTTTAACCGGACTTTTTCTCCTGAACCCTGTCCGGATTTCAGAGAAACTTGCCAGGGATGATCAGTACCAACCCTAGTTGTGATATCATCACCGTGTTCCAGTTGAATGATTTTTGACGGAGTTATGGCCCTTTACAAGTTTTACTACACAATCTTTGTCCGGACTTTTTCTCCTGAACCCCTGACGACAACCCTTGATATAAGAGCCGTTTTAGCCAGAAGAGCTTCTACAGGCCCTCTTGGGGCTCTTGTTTATTATTATTTCCCCGAGAAATATAATTTTTTTAGTTGTTATCATTTCCACGAGAGGCAGCGAAACTGTCGCCGAAAGTTCGCTCAGTGTCCAAATAACGTTTTATTCCTCAGTAACAATAACAACAGTAGATTCCCGTAATGGTTCAAAGAATATACATGTATATGTTTTTTAACATTGCCTTCTCACTCTCCTGCCTGGTCAAAATTGAATAGCCTTTTGACAGTGAAAACAGCAGGCAGTGTTTTCTCTTCATGTTTAAATAATTTAGTGTATCAATTGTTTTAGATAGGCATTGTATGTACACAGTTAAGAATTTCAGCTTTGCAATATACATCCAGTATATCAAAATCATATTTAATAAGACAAAACGTTGTATTTAAGTCCAAGCAAACTGTTAAACTTTAAATAGCATTCACAAAAGAATCTGATATACACGGAAGGAAAAAAAAGAATTTTCCTAATTACCTACATTTGAAAAATCAAAGGTCGGGTTTGGGCAAAATAATAAGATATTTTTAATTGTGGCCTAGGGGCCTACATGTGTATTAGAGTGACATTGCTATCAGTTTATCACATGGTTAATCTCGCGGTTTAATGCAACATGAACTGTGCAGAACATACTAAACATATTGACAATAGTTACGATTGTTTGATGACGCATTCACAAAATAATCTGAAATACATGGAAGGAAAAATAAGAATTTTCCTACCTACGTACATCTGAAAGGTCGGGTTTGGGCAAAATAATATATTTTTAAGTGTGGCCTAGGGGCCTACGTGTGTGTCAGCGTGACATTGCTGTCCGTTTATCACATGGTTAATCTCGCGGTTTTATGCAACATAAACTGTGCAGAACATAAAAAGCATAGTGACAATATTTACGATTGTTTGATGACGCTCGAGAATTATTTTACAATGCAGTTAAGATACTTGAGATGAGGCGGAAGTTAACAAGGACATAAAGTGGGATAATGTTATTCAGCCGGAACTCTGTACTTTCGAAATAAGCTCACTAGTTAATTAATTATCCATTTTCACTCATGTGTGCATCACCTATCAGATATTAAAAGTATATCTGAATATCATCTCATAACTTGCGGCCCGGGAATGTAATAGCACGGTGGTAAAACTTTCGGTGTTTCGTTAGGGCCATCGTAATCCATCGCGTATCGACGTTTACAAGTTGATGGTACAACGGCACGATGATACGATAGCGATGGTACGGTGGTTCATCGCGTTATCGCCATAGTACCATCGTACCATCCCATTACGTATTGACGTTTACAAGTCGATGCGCTGGTACGATGGCCCTAACGGAGCACTGTAAATATGTGGTAAATATAATCTCACGTTAGAAATTAGAAATTGTTATGTTAAAAGTGTGAGTTTTGAATGTTTTTTTCGTATATGAAAATGAATGTATGAATACAATATGTTGGCATCTCAGTGTTTATGTTTTTAAAGGGATTGATTTATTTATTATTGACTGATTTATTATTGATTGCTTTATTGAATTGGGGTTTTAAGGCGAACCAACACATGAAAGGTTATATGGTGCCTATCAGGAATGAACATGCCAGGCTCATCCTCCATGTACATCGAGATAAAATATGGAGAACGGGCCTAGAACCTTCTCACCCTGAACTGCAGAGTTGCAAATTCTATTGTAGACACTCCATTTACGCTGTAGCCACGTTATAGTTTTTCTGCCACTGCTCTAGTGACATGAGCGAGATGGCACCTGAAACCATGCAGGGGTCATGATGAAGACCTTTAATGAGAATGAGCAAAAAATGATAAAGGGAGCATTCATTTATGAGACAAGTTCTTTCTTAGAAGATACATGACCCCCACTTTTCTGTGGAATGTTTGGCAGCATATGTGTCATTTGCGATGAGAATGTAAGTTATTATTTGTTAATGTGCGCCAAGATATAAATGACAACATGGCACTTAAATTTTAATTCATACAAAACTCAATGCAAAAATCAATGGGCGTATTAAACCTGATCCTCGCGTCATATCATGTTTACAAACTCGAATTCAATATTCAATAAGTGCGCACTCGTGAAAGATCCTCTATTTGTTCTGTAACTCTAAAAACAGCTGATCGCCCAAGGACACACTTCACCTAAATATAAGTACTTCACTTAAATTGAAGTAAATGATTACTTCTGATGACGAAATTGACTTTAATATGTCTTGTATTTTTCATTACGTTGTTTGTTTGTTTGTTTGTTTGTTTGTTTGTTTGAATGGTGTTTTACGTCATTTTAAGCACATGTTAAGCCATATCTGACGGTCGATTGTTTTGTGGTAGAGACATGCCCCCATTTTTCCTGGGTAGAACCTTTATATAATATACCTCTAGACATCCGTAAGAACGTTTTAAATACAATACAAATACGCAACCATATTCGTATAGAGGAATTCTTTTCTTCGAGTGTCGAGTTTCGAGTAGAGAAATTCGAGTTTCGAGTAGAGAAAATCGAGTTTCGAGTAGAAAATTTCGATTAGAGAATTTCGAGTTTCGACTCGAAATTCTCCACTCGAAACTCGATAATTAGAAAATGTGAACATCTACCAAGCCCCATTATGCAGGAAGTCACGCACCAGGTGTGAAATACACAGCCAGTTGTATGTGTGGTCACTTTTGCGTTTATACACTCGAGGGTACAATTAACCTCGCTAAAAGGCCTAGTTGCAAACGGTGAGGAAAAAATAAAACCTTATACGACGGGTACAATTATGACGCTAAGCTTGACCCAGTATCCATATTATCCAATCAAATAACCAATGTATTTGTATAAGCCAATGAAAAAACTCATTTCATTTTATTGGATGTTATTATCACGTGGTCAATGGAAATCCATATCATGTTAACCCTACTATTTAAACCAATCAGATGGCTCTGAATTTCAAATACTACGGTACAAATACTACAATGGTCCCTTTCGGTTTCTTAATGGTGAAGATTTCTCTTCATAGCCTCTATCCTATACGTAAACACGATGAGCAATTTAATGATTACAGCAATTGTTGGCATGTTTCAATGAGTAATGAGAACTATATTGACGCACATCGTTATGAATGGGTGTGAATCTGTTCGTTATGATTGTGTCCGAGATCAATAACGGAATGCAAGTCAGATTTAGACATTAACCGTGCTAATAATTTCCGACACAGAAACAAATACCTTGCTGATTTGTTTCGTGTGTAGCCATGTAGCTAGTATGAAAGTGAAAGTAGAGAAACACTACTGTTTGACCTAATGCTAACAACATATATAGCTCTGACAGTGCTTCCTAATTTGAGGCATTTCTTTTCACAATTAAAAATCATTTCAGAGCCGATGGTGTTTTTCAGATCGAAAAAAAATATTTAGGGGAGGGTGCATCCAAACCAAAACTGGTTTTTATTTTGTGCCGGCGCCTGAAAACAATAATCAAAATCGCCTCCAGTCCCTTTAAAGTTTGAGAAAAAACCACTAGATTTAAAGGCATTTGCGTTAACCAAAACATTTCAACAACTGTGTATTAAAATCATACACAAACCCATCAATGGTAAACGTGTTTACACACAAAAACACACATCCTACCAATGCGAGAAGCATAAAAAATTCTCATAATCGAATCGTCCAAGCAGCTTATATAGAGTTTATTAAACGAGCGTAAGCGAGTGAGTGGAAAAAACACGCCTACCATCGAGTGAAGGATTTCCATATAATCTATCACAACAGTTAAATATCTATTTATTACATTTTTAATCAGCGTACAGAAAAATAATATTAAATCCGTATTGTACAGTACACGAGCCCATGTTAACTCAACGATAAAGTCCGAAAATCGGTAATATGTTCCGAATGCATCAATATAACATAACTGCTTTACACGCCTATAGCTTAAGGGGGAATTGACCTATTGGAACATTTAAGGGTACGCATATAAACTATATATATTTGCAAATTTGAAAATATTTGCGATTTGATTCTGAATTTAGTTTTGTCGTCATGTAAACAGTATTTTAATAATAACGTCTCAAATATGGCTATGTTTGACGTTTTCATAAAAGTCGCGTTTGTACTCAATTGTCAACGTTTTTAGCATCACAAAGCGTTAGTTTAGTCGCATGCAATTATTTTTTATATCACACTGTTTGTCATAATGAGACCTTTCATCTGATATATAAATTATATCATTTAAATTAAGCTGTAAACTATTATTTCTTGAATTTCCTATTTCTTTAACCCTTTTTTTTGGCTTGAACATTTTAAGAAAAAACGACATTAAAGCCGTTTATCTTTTAAATGGCTCGATAAAAAACAGCACAATTTTAATATGTTGTCGAGAATTTAATTTCCTATCGGAATATAAAATAAAAGTTGCTGGTCATCGGAATATTTGTTTCAGTATGTTTGTTTTAATGAACACAACACCCTTACGAAAAAGACGTCT
Organism: Cyrtodaria siliqua; assembly: GCA_037043455.1. Classification (NCBI taxonomy): domain Eukaryota; kingdom Metazoa; phylum Mollusca; class Bivalvia; order Adapedonta; family Hiatellidae; genus Cyrtodaria; species Cyrtodaria siliqua. The sequence continues at coordinate 96,789 of JAWPHD010002593.1, read as the reverse complement.
CAGTCGACGTCGCATCGTACATATAATGTATAACGACCATGACGCAAACACTGGAAACAAACACTGATACATTTATGATTTTAAAAGGTAGTACATACTGTTTTCAACTTCTTTTTTTTTTTATTCGTATTATTTTTTTCTTCCTTTTGGAGTTAATATGAAAAATCTAAATTGTATTTGTTTTTTATGCATCATGTCTGGTTCGCTCGAATCGCTGGCATAGTATCGCATTAACTATGGTACATGATATTACTAGTAAGTATATCTGTAGTGTTAAACTCATTACTACGGAAACGTATATTGGCCGTATGGTTTATGATGACTTAATTAAGACGTCCTCGCATAAAAGTGTTTCAGAAGACACATTCATCTGATTTCAAATTGCATCTCTTTGACAAAATTACGATATCATAACCGCATTCCAAAAATAAATAATGTGAATATGTATTTAAAATAAAGTTTATGTGCCTTTTAATTTCTTAGTTAAGTCGATTAATTTTGGATATTTAAAAAAAAAATAGATCGCATCTGCGCACGCCTAAACCGATTAATTTTGGATATTTAAAAAAAAAATAGATCGCATCTGCGCACGCCTAAACACCAGGGAGAAAAAACGGCTTTAGCAGTAAGGACGCTGTTTGAAGGCACTTTATTTGTTCAGCGAACAAGAAATAGAAGCACGGCTGCTGGACAGCACGAAAGTGGATCGGGCATTTAGTGTTACCCTTGTTCGTCCGTCTTTCGACCACCCGTAAAGTCCATTTTTAATTTACAGTATTTGTCTGACTATAGCGGGGCATCGGTGTCGCATGGACACATTGTTCTAGGTTAATAATTATTTGTTGTCCTTTTTAATTTGCATGTCATTATCAGAGAAGTAATTGAATTGCATGTTAGGCCATTATTAAAATTAGGTTTGTTTGCCCAAAATATCGGCCCGCTCCAAACCTTTTTTACAGTAAAATATGTTGTTTTTTTTTATTTTTTTTTTTATTTTTTTATTATTATAATGGTATGATTGTTTAATGGTATGACTGTTATATGACTGTTTAATGGTATGACTTTTATTGATGTGATTATTTAATGGTATGATTGTTTAATGTTATGGTTGTTTAATGGTATGATTGTTTAATGTTATGATTGTTTAATGGTATGATTGTTTAATGGTATGATTGTTTAATAGTATGATTGTTTAATGCTATGCTTGTTTAATGGTATGATTGTTTAATGGTGTGGTTGTTTAATAGTATGATTGTTTAATGGTATGATTGTTTAATAGTATGATTGTTTATTGGTATGTTTATTTAATGGTATAATTGTTTTAATTGGTGTTCAATTGTATGAGTGTTCAATGGTATGATTATTTAATAGTATGATTGTTTAATCGTATGATTTTTTAATAGTATGATTGTTTAATAGTATGATTGGTTAATGGTATGATTGTTTAATGGTATGGTTGTTTAATGGTATGATGGTTTAATAGAATGATTGTTTATTGGTATGGTTATTTAATGGTATAACTGTTTTAATTGGTGTTTAATTGTATGAGTTTTTAAGGGTATGATTGTTTAATGGAAAGGTTGTTTAATGGAATGGTGGTTTAATGGTATGATTATTGAATTGTATGGTTGTTTAATGGTATGCTTGTTTAATAGTATGATTGTTTAATGGTATGATTGTTTAATAGTATGATTGTTATATGACTGTTTAATGGTATAACTTTTTGTTTGTTGATGTGATTGTTTAATGGTATGATTGTTTAATGTTATGATTGTTTAATGGTATGGTCGTTTAATCGTATGGTTATTTAATGGTATGATTGTTTAATGGTAAACGTTTTTAATGGTATGATTCTTTAATGATGTGGATGTTTAATGGTATGCTTATTTAATGATATGTTTGCTTACAGTGTTAGTTAATGATATGATTGTTTAATATTATGATTGTTTAATGGTTTGATTGTTTAATGGTATGGTTGGTTAATGGTATAATTATTTAATGTTATGGTTGTTTTAATGCTGTTTTTTTGGGGGGAAATGCAGACAGTGTTTATCAATAGTTTTAGATAGGAATACACGGTTAAGCTGTTCAACTTTGCAATACAGTGTCCTGGTCATGTCAAGAACCTGAGCCAACTCAGTTTCCCAAGTTTATGATATAGTTGCCGCTTTGTCGATCTTGTCCGGACATAACTCAAAAACTACTAAAGGGACTGTAATTAGACTTCATACAATGATAGAGGGTAATAAGGGGAAGTGCCGAGTATAAGTACCCCAACTCTATCTCATTCACTATAATTTTTGCCCTTTGTAAAGTTATAATTCTTGTGTGGAGAATAACTCAAAAACTACTAATGGAACTGCAATGAAACTTCGCACAATGAAATAGGGCAGTGAGAGGTCCGTGTCTCTGTCTGTCCGTCCGTCCGTCTATACGGATATATTGTTTTTAATTGATTTTGTTTTGGTTGAATCATGTTTTACGTCAATTTTAGCACATGTTGGGCCATATGTGACGGTCGATGTTTTTGTGGTAGAGGCAGATCACCGTATTGTTTACTAGGTAGAACCAGTACTGTATACCTCCCGCCACCTGAAGAAAAAATCCAAAAGCTGTCGTATCGCAGTAATACAGCATGGTTTTCGTATCAAGTCTATCTGTCATTGGTCATATTCGTTTGATAAACAATTACCAGTATGCTCGCAGGGGAACAAAACTTGTTCCAAATGCAAACGTTGTGCAATCTCAAAACTGATTTCGGTAATAACTCATGGTAAAGTGTAAAACACATGTTTTGTCAAAGATTATTTTGATTTTAAGTAGTGTTGTTAAATTATCTTGCTTTATGGAAAGCCGTTTGGGACTCCCGCTAAAAACCAAACGGATTTCCATACTTTCTTATACTTGAAAATGTTTTTAAACAATATGTTTATGTAAGTACATGCAGATATTTAAATACCAAACTGGCATATGCAAAATACCTCGGTCAAGAATCATCTGTCGGCTCATTTACTAACACACACACTTTTCCCAAACCTCAAATTATTTGCTATTGTATTGTGTTCTTCTGTCTCATTGCTATATTGAAGGGAATATATATCTTAGTTGTGTGTTTATTGTTGAACATGTAGCGTAATACAGTAACATGCAAGTGGGAAGATATATGTAGGGGAGAGATTTCAGATGGTTTAACATTTCATAAGGCGTCCTTTCATTGTGTCAGATGATATCTGTCATGCAACTCTGTTATTAAGTTAAGAGTTAATTACATCATACTTGCAATCCGATGTTTGCAGTTATTATCCCCAAAGACGTTCTGAATGTTTAAGGTTATTGCAGTCATCATTCTATCTTACGAGCACAGATTTTTGTTCTGATAATGTCTGTATTACTGAAACAAAACACCACAACTTACGTCAAGATGATATCTGAAAGTTAATGGATAGAGCATCAACCGTATTTAATTCTTAAATTGTTTTTATCATGCATGTGTCCATATGTTAATATCATTTTTTGTAAATGTTCAGCTGCTTATTCGTTGTTTAATACTGTATACATTGGTAACATGCTTTAAGCAATAAAATCCAATCTCATTTGCCGACATTCGTCTTGTACTTCACCGACATATATATATATACAACTTACATATTTTTGAATCCCAACTCTATAGACACAGTATAAATGGTTTTAACCAGCCATACCAAACCCCGAAATTGGAGCGCCGAATTAATAGTTTCCAAGTCATTTACGCATATTCAATAACACAATTATTGTAAGAACCCGTGAATAAACCTATACTTTTAATTGGTACAAATACATTATTATATGATCTGAATACCTGGATAGAGTTTTGATAAACGGTTATGTAGTGTAATTTTGCCATTATTTGGCGGTTAGTTTCTTTAACATATAAATATGCGAAAATATGTCTTCACGAGGGACACTTAGATTGGTATACACCTCGCTGATCTCGACATTATTTTGAGTTTTGCAACACCATTTCGCTATGTTACCAAACCATGTATCATAATGTTGTAAAACTTGAAATTGTTTGAAGATATGTGGGGCTTCGTTTCGAGAAGCTTATTACGATATGTGTACTATAATGTGCAGGGCTTCAATTCATAAATTGTTGGTGTGTTGGTAGGGTGTTCCTACAACACCCTACCAACACACCAACAATTTATGTTGAATAGCATGTACATTCCGTCTAGCAGGTTACTATCACTATTACTATGGACAGCTGATTATTTAAAAATAATTATTGATATATCACCAACATGTACAATATACCTTTAATATAAATACCGTCGACATCGTTATGTTAATGACACGACGTCAACAGAGACGGGTTTTTTTCCGAAGGGGTTTGGGGTCAATAAAGGAAGTATACTGAAACAAATATTCCGATGACCAGCAAATTTTATTTTAAATTCCGATAGGAAATTAAATTCTCTAAAAAATACTAAATTTTTGCAGTTTTTTATCGAGCCATATAAAAGATAAATGACATTAACATTGTTTTTTCTTAAAATTCCTTGGTAAAAAGGCAGGGAAGGAAAGACATAGGAAATTCTATAAATAAAAGTTTACAGCCTAATTCAAATGATATAATTTATATATAAGATGAAAGGTCTCGTCGAGACTAACAGTGTTATATGAAATATAATTGTATGTGACTAAACTAACACTCTGTGATGCTAAAAAAGTTGACAATTGAGTGCAACGCGATTTTTAGAAAAAACGTCAAACATAACCATATTTGAGACGTTATTATTAAAATCTTGTTCTCACGAGGACAAAACAAAATTCAGATTCAAGTCGCAAATATCTTCAAATTTATAAATGTATATAGTTCATATGCGTACCCTTAAATATTTGAATAGGTCAATTCCCCCTTAACAAGTTAATATAAATTACTTGGTAAATAAACATAAATTGTGAATGCCTGGTCTTTATGAATAGTTTAACCCTTGGGTAAATTTTAATATTAAAAGCCTTAATATATCTTGAAATCGTTGAATGTCCTTCAAAGCCTGCAAATGGCAAAACATTATCTGTGACCAGTGTACACAAAAACAGATTTTGATTAGTAATACAGGATTGTCAGGTTTATTAAGTTTATTTACTATTGAATGTTTTATTTATTTAATGAAATAACAGTTAATGCATGGAACATTCAATACACACCTTGTTCCAAGGTCCAGCCAAGGTTCTGTTTTAGCCATCCAAAGTTAGAGGGAAAAAACAAATTAATAAAAAAAAAATCCTTACCCTACCTAATTTTATTGAAGATGTTACCCGAAACAAAAACTTTTTTCTGTTGTCATTTTCGTAGCATCATTGGCCGAAGTGTTCCGAATGATCCGTCTTGAATCTGCACGAATCCATCCCGAGAGCAGGATTCGCGGTTTCTCAAATCTTGTTCAGGATTTATTAAAACTGTTGTAAACAAACAGTATGGATTTTGAATCCAGTTCTGGTTTCATTGTAATCAAACACGACCTTATTTTAAGACGCAATTTCATCATAGTTCACCATGCTCTCAGTACCTTTGGTACTTTGATTTATTTACATTTTTGTTACACGGAACCGCTTTTATACATGCAAACAAATACACGCTCTGTATCAGAGGACACAATGTGCATAAATAATACTGACGTTTACATTTCGGACCTTTTTTGAGTGTGTAAGCGTTTAGTTTGCATTGAGCTAAGCGTGCAATATTCTACGATATTGCACGCATTGATATTGCACGGGAACTTTTGCTCGTGCTTGCTAACGTGTCAACAAAAAAATACGAGTTTTTTTCATAGAGCGTTATTATTCATGAATATAGAAATTCAGATAACTATTACTGTGTATGGAAACCATTGAACGCTCTACTACTGTATTGGAGTTTGACCTAATTCGAGATTCCATATACTGCATATAGTGCACAGTGAAGCGTGAATTTGCTGTACCCCTCGTGTATGGAGTTAGTAAATTGTGAATTCCACTTTCTGTATAATGTTTTGAGTCGATGTGAAATACATTTTGTTCTAATAAAATTCCAAGGAAGTGTTGTATAGATATATGTGTGTTTTATATTGAGAATAAAGTTGCTTTAGACCTCACTGTCCAAAAACGCAATATTCGGGAGGCGTTCCATGAAAGTAATGTATTGTTGGAATAGCCTGACGTCATAGCCTCTGTTTCATATTTATTTATTTTGATGCTGATGCGGCCATTTTTTTGCACACATGAAATCAAAGAGAGCAGTTGATGTTGTACAATTAGGCGTATAGACTTTGTCGTAAGTAGAATATGTGTTGTAATGTGGAGAGGGTTGACGTCGACTGTTGTACGTATGAATAAAGTGTGCAGACGCAGTTGATGACTGGTTTGTTATTGTTTGTCAACTTCGTGTTTGTATAGCGTGACCTAGTTTACTGCGCTTGATGACATAACTTGTTTGTCAATCAATTTCCATGATTAAATATACGGGTGAAAAGTCGGAGGGTAGTGTGTCCACAAACATGCCCCTTAAATGTGTAGTTGATGTTTGCGCATTTGGTAACCGAAAGTAGCTATACTAAAGTAAAAACGGGAAACCCTCGGATGTTTTCATTTACCGCCATTTTTTTCCTGTTTGGCGCGTTAATTTTGTTTCAGCGATTCAGCGAAGTGAATCGTCGTATTAAACGCATGTATTGTAAGTAATATGCTAAACTGTAACAGTATAATGTGTTTTATTTGGAATTTGTGTGTATATGCGTTGAAGAGTGGTACAAAAGTGTCGTATTTTTAGTGCCTTCCACAGGGACGTTGAACGCTCTTTTTATACCCGATCCTCATTCCCACCCTATACCAATATATAGAAAGGGAATTGACGAGACTTTTTTTGAAGTCTTACCTCGCTCACTTTCAAGTCCCGCTGTCGAAGTTTGTCGAGTTGTATCTCACGAAATACGTTTGCAACCAGTAACCGAATAAATTATGTACACATCGATGCCAACTTTATGTGGCTGCGTCCAGTATTAGTTGCACTACATGTATTTGAAATCGAAAAACACTGTCAAACACTTCCTGATTACATTTGCCTCCTAGCTGAAACAGTCCATTTCCAGCACTACTACGCAAGTCCACGAGAACGTTTTCACACTTTGTCACGTATGTCTGGTCGAAATACACCTTAGTGCGCGTATATTAGCGTAATGTCCCATCACTATTCGCATACGCAACGTCGAAGATCGCGTTTGTTTTACACCATTTTACTGCAACAACATGCTGTCCGCCATCCGAAATAATAGAAGAGAGCAGAATGTTTCCGAAAAGCTGATTGGCTGAAAAGAAATATTTCCAATGAGGTACGTTTTTTTGATTGGTTAGTGTAAATTAGGTCGAATTTGTTGATTGGTTCACCTATATATAGATTTACTACTATTTTGCAGTAGTAAATGTCATTCACAAGTCTTGGTCACCAACACGCATTTGCACTCTTTGCATTGCGAACTTCTATGTAACCCAGACTATTTCATTCAAAGGTACCATTCGCAATATCTCGATAACAAGGTGAAGGTTATACATCAGCCAATCAGCTTTTCGGAAACGTTCTGCTCTCTTCTATTATTTTGGATGGCGGACAGCATGTTGTTGCAGTAAAATGGTGTAAAACAAACGCGATCTTCGACGTTGTGTATGCGAATAGTGATGGGACATTACGCTAATATACGCGCACTAAGGTGTATTTCGACCAGACATACGTGACAAAGTGTGAAAACGTTCTCGTGGACTTGCGTAGTAGTGCTGGAAATGGACTGTTTCAGCTAGGAGGCAAATGTAATCAGGAAGTGTTTGACAGTGTTTTTCGATTTCAAATACATGTAGTGCAACTAATACTGGACGCAGCCACATAAAGTTGGCATCGATGTGTACATAATTTATTCGGTTACTGGTTGCAAACGTATTTCGTGAGATACAACTCGACAAACTTCGACAGCGGGACTTGAAAGTGAGCGAGGTAAGACTACAAAAAAAGTCTCGTCAATTCCCTTTCTATATATTGGTATAGGGTGGGAATGAGGATCGGGTATAAAAAGAGCGTTCAACGTCCCTGTGGTGCCTTCATAGCGACAGGACAATTGTTATCAGAATAGAATGGAATATTTCCATTGAGAAACAATAGTGAAGTTCAGTGACTTCCATTTGATGCAAGGTGACCACGAGCGCGACTCCTTTTTCAAAGAATGACTTGGATCCTACATGTATCTATGTATCTACCGATACTGCAACACCCCCTTTCGACGATTATGTGCAGGTTCCGTGGGTAGAACCAGTATTAAGCAATGTGTATTAATTATTTTGCTCAAGGATAAATGACATGGCCACGGCGAGGATCGAACCCACAACCTTTTTGATCTGAAGTTCGGTGCTCTACCACTGAGCCACGTACTCCACTTTAAATGTAAAAGGATAATTCTCTCTGATTTCTTGTACTGGTTGTACCCAGACAAAGTACGTGGTCTGCCTCCACCACAGAAAAGTGTCCATGATATGTATCCCTACATGTGTTGAAAAATGACGTGCCACACATGCTTGATTGTGTGTGACAGGTGTCGCTGAAGAGTGATCTGTGTGTTTTTTGCGCATGGCATGCCGGTAAGCAATGGCGGTGTAATCAATAGTACCGTCTCCTGTGTGTTATATTGTCGGGGAGGACTGGGCACTATCTTCTAATTTTGACAGGTTAATTTCTATATACATACCCGTGTCAGATCCATAAATTGGCCAATATTTGTCACAAGTTGACTGATATAATGTATTAAATAGTTTGTCGCTGACTCTTGATTTGCTTGTGGCAAAATAGCAGAATACCCATTCGTTAATTTGTTTCAGCGATTCAGCGAAGTGAATCGTCGTGTTAAACGCATGTATTGTAAGTAATATGCTAAACTGTAACAGTATAATGTGTTTTAATTGGAATTTGTGCGTATATGCGTTGAAGAGTGGTACAAAAGTGTCGTATTTTCAGTGTCTTCATAGCGACAGGACAACTGTTATCAGAATAGAATTGAATATTTCCATTGACAAACAATAGTGAAGTTCAGTGACTTCCATTTGATGCAAGGTGACCACGAGCGCGACTCCTTTTTCAAAGAATGACTTGGATCCTACATGTGTCTATGTATCTACCGATACTGCAACACCCCCTTTCGACGATTATGTGCAGGTTCCCTGGGTAGAACCAGTATTAAGCAATGTGTATTAATTATCTTGCTCAAGGATAAATGACATGGCCACGGCGAGGATCGAACCCACGACCTTTTTGATATGAAGTTCGGTGCTCTACCACTGAGCCACGTACTCCACTTTAAATGTAAAAGGATAATTCTCTCTGATGTCTTGTACTGGTTGTACCCAGACAAAGTACGTGGTCTGCCTCCACCACAGAAAATTGTCCATGATATGTAACCCTACATGTGTTGAAAAATGACGTGCCACACATGCTTGATGGTGTGTGACAGGTGTCGCTGAAGAGTGATCTGAGTGTTTTTTGCGCATGGCATGCCGATAAGCAATGGCGGTGTAAGCAATAGTACCGTCTCCTGTGTGTTATATTGTCGGGGAGGACTGGGCACTATCTTCTAATTTTGACAGGTTAATTTCTATATACATACTCGTGTCAGACCCATATATTGGGCAATATTTGTCACAAGTTGACTGATATAATGTATTAAACAGTTTGTCGCCACCTCTTGATTAGCTTGCGGCAAAATAGCAGAATACCCATTTATTATTTGGAAATAAAAGTACTTGGAAAGCCATGAAAGAGAAAGCGTTATGTTTAGATGGTTAGATGGTGGTAAATAAAAGCATACGGTTGCACTTATTAAGCTACGAACTTTGTGTTTATACAAACCAATAATATGTTACAAAATGTTTTATAAATTTACTGAAATATAAAGTAATCCAGTGGCGGTTTTGCGTATGTAGGCAAAAGTCATATACAAAGAAATGAATTTTACATGCTTAAAACTTATGACTGAAAAAAATGTCAAGACGTTGGTGAGCATATTGTAAATGTCAAAGAAAACACATCTTGTTTTCATTGGTGGAATGCATGTGATTGAATGTAATGTCACTTTCAAGAGAGATCTTGTATTTTGTATCAATTTTACATGTAAATGTGACTGGGGACGACTGAAATGTGTAAAGTTAAATTTCAAACCCTGCCTATATGGCCATTCATATATTAATACCTTCATTTGTCTATGGTAGAGGCTTATATGGACATTCATGTATTAACACCTACAATTGCCCATGGTGGAGGCACACAAGATGTGAAGCCGCTTTGTCTGGCTCATTTTCCTTTGTGGTTGTTATTGAAATATACCCTAATTTGACATTGTGTGGTTCATGCTGAATAGACCGTGCGCTTTTCAATCTTTACAAGTCTTCGAATTAATGGTACATTTTACAAAACAGATACTGTTACCATGTGTTTTCCTTCCAAGGTTTAGCAAACTTTATTCCCCGTGCCCTTTTTCACAGGATGTTTTGGATTGTATTTTCAGTGTACACGTACCCTGCATTGGTGTGAGTCCTGCTACAGGTGTTGAAAAAAACCAGCAGTGAGTGAAGACCTCCCAGGTTAGTATTTTACACTGGAGTAACCTGTGATGTTTTATTTTGGCATTATGACTTTCCCTACATCATCTCTCACTTGCAAGTGGTAAGCAATGGAGATACATATATTTTAACTTACACGATCCATGACTGTCAGGTCAATATGTGCATATCGATTATGGGATAAAGTAGACCTTGTATCGGTGGAGCTAAGGCTGTGGTTTTGTAAAAACTGGTAGTCCTAGTTGTGTGCGAATCTTCTCACACAGTCTTCAGCCATTTCTTTGTTTTAACCATTCAGGATGCCTACCAATGAAGTTAAGATATGCATATTGATTCCACATCAAAAATTACCAAGTAATCCCACAGCTTTCCCTCATTGTTGCCCGACGCATCTGTGTTCCGTACACAAGTTTTTCTTCAGTGGAACTTTATTTAAAGAGATGAAGATAGGAACTGTTTTCTTTTAGGTGGGGGTAATGAAACACTATACAACCATGTTCACTGTAATGTGACTGCTTTTGTCTGAGTGCGTATTAGTATCATTTGCAAAAGGGTGAAGAGGGAAACAACATGATATATAACCTTACATGTGGTGCAATTGGCGTAAGAGGCATACAAACACGCATTTAGTATCCTCACTTTCACAGTAATTCTGTTCTATTCTATGGTTAAGGTACAAGTCAGTGGATTTATGCCTAACAAAAACATATGGTGTTGCCATGTTAAACTTCCTTTACTTCCTCCCATTATGTCTTGTACACGTGTTTACATGGTGTTTTTTTAGCTCAACTGATCAGAGATCAGCGGAGCTTATGCCGTGGTGCGGCGTCCGTCGTCTGTCTGTCTGTCCGTTAACTTTTATTTGTAGCGACTTCTCCTCTGAAACTACTGGATTGATATTCATGAAATTTTACAGAAATGTTGCCCATGAAGTCTAGTTGATCCTAGCAAAAATTCATGATGATGTGAAATCCAAGATGGCCATCAAAGCTAAAAATAGAATTTTAAAATACAAGTTTGTAGCGACTACTTCTTGAAAACTATAAGTGATATTGATATGGGACTTTTTCTAAAATGATCAGCATGACATGATGTTGGTCCTTGTCAAAAATCGTTTTGATTCGACGTTAAACATGGCTGCCAGTGGCCATCTTTGTTTACATAGAGTTATATAGTAAAAACTTGTAGCGACTACTCCTCTGAAACTACTTGGCGGATTTTCATGAATCTTTACAGGAATGTTGCTGTTGATGTCTAATTGGTCCTAGCAAAATTTCAGGACGGCCAGAAATTCAAGATGGCCGCCACAGCTAAAAATAGATTTTTAAAAAATAAGTTTGTTGCGACTACTTCTTGAAAACTATAAGTGATATTGATATGGGACTTTTTCTAAAATGATCAGCATGACATGATGTTGATCCTAGTCAAACATTATTTTGATTCGACGTTAAAAAATGGCTGCCAGTGGCCATCTTTGTTTACATAGAGTTATATAGTAAAAACTTGTAGCGACTACTCCTCTGAAACTACTTGACGGATGTTCATGAAACTTCACAGAAATGTTGCTCTTGATGTCTAATTGATCCTAGCAAAATTTCAGACTGGCCGGAAATTCAAGAAGGTCGCCATGGCTAAAAATAGATTTAAAATAAATAAATTTTTAGCGACTACTTCTTGAAAACTGTAAGAGATATTGATATGGGACTTTTTCTAAAATGATCAGCATGACATGATGATTATATGAGTCAAACATTATTTTGATTCGACGTTAAACATGGCTGCCAGTGGCCATCTTTGTTTACATACAGTTATATAATGAAAACTTGTAGCGACTACTCCTCTGAAACTACTTGACGGATTTTTAAGAAACTTCACAGGAATGTTGCTCTTGATGTCTTATTGATCCTAGCAAAATTTCAGGTTGGCCGGAAATTCAAGATGGCCGCCCCGGCTAAAAATAGATTTTCAAAAAACAAGTTTGTAGCGACTACTTCTTTAAAACTATAAGTGATATTGATATGGGACTTTTTCTAAAATGATCAGTATGACATGATGTTGATCCTTGTCAAAAATTATTTGGATTTGACATTAAACATGGCCGCCAGCAGCCATCTTTGTTTACATAGAGTTATATAATGAAAACTTGTAGCAACTACTCCTATGAAACTACTTGACGGATTTTCATGAAACTTCACAGGAATGTTGCTCTTGATGTCTAATTGATCCTAGCAAAATTTTAGGTCGGCCGGAAATTCAAGATGGCCGCCACGATTTTCATGAAACTTCACGGGAATGTTGACCTAGCTATCAAAAATCTATCAGTAGAGCTTCAAGGTCATTGACCTCTTGTTTTCTTATTTCCAGTGTAAACATATCTTGCATTGTTGTGTGTCCCGCTTGAGGCGTTCACAGGCAGCTGCAGTGGCTGAAGGCATTTGCCAGGTTAGTATTTCACACTTTGGTAATTTGTGATAAATTATTGTTTGTGGTGTTTGGTTAGTATAAATCTGGAACATAAGTGATACTGTTACATTAAGGAATTCATGGTATTTTTCATGGAAATTGGCAAGTGCAGTAAAACATCCAATAACTGTGGCGTTGACACACTTCACAGTGCACTTACACTGTAATCAAGCAGGACATTTCGCAGAGCTATCTTAGCCGCTTTCGAGAAAGGACATGTACAATTGCAAGTTAGTGTCTTCAGAAAAACAGTAAGGAAATGTTGTTCTGCTCATTCTATTCTTGCTCTCTTTTACCGGAGATATTTGCCGCAATTCGACCCCTTTACCCTTGAAGTAGTATATTCCCCATTCCCCCTTTTGCGTCACAACAAAGTAAATAACAAAAACCAAAGACAACACTTTCCTCTGTCGCTGTGAAATGTACCTTTTAGGGAACACTCGTTGTCGGTGTCGTAAAGTTCTGCTTCAAACGGCCTCCTCAGAAACCTCTGTTAAAAATAGGTTTGGCCAATCTTCACAAGGATGTTCCTCGGATGAATGCTTTTTAGATTTGTTAAAATTAGGTGAGCGCGACATTTGACATGGCTGCTATAACCATATATGGTTGAAAACATTAAAAATCTTCCTCTCCAGAAACGCCAGGCAGATATTGCCAGTTTCTTAAAATGATCGCCAACGCCTATACTACCAAGTTTGATGAATTGTTTGTTATTGTTTTGTGATTGCAGAGCATGACCTATAGGCCTATACTAGTTAAAACAAGTTTTACTGTGCGTGTTGACAAAACTGATTTGTTGTACAATCTGCATGGTTAGAAATGAGACTGCAGTACGTTTACAAACATGACAGTGACGTTTCTGTTTTGCGTTGTTTGTATTTGGTGAGTAAAGTAAAACCTGGAAGGTAATTTTCCCGCCATATTTTGTGCATAGGTGCCACAGATACCGGTTTAAAAAAAAACAAAAAAACTCTTATATTCTATTAAATACTGTTTAATAGAATAGTATTTAATAGAATATAAGACATTTTTTTTTTTAAACTGGTATCTGTGATAGGTGCCAGTTGTTTTTTTTTCAGCAATTCAACGCAGTGTGTCGTCGTAGTATAACCCATTTATTGTAAGTTATATGCGAAAGTTTATCATTTTACTATGTGTTAAAGTCTAGTTTATGTGCCTATGCGTGGGGCGTCCGTGGCCAGTGGTTAGAGTCTCTGACTTGCAATCACTTGCCCCTCACCGCTGTAGGTTCGATCCCTCAGGGGCCTAGGAATCTTTATGTGAGGAGGCTATCCAGCTGGCTTGAGGAACATCGGCGGTTCTACCCAGGTGCCCGCCCGTGCACGAAAATTGCCCGGAGGGGCACCTGGGGTCTTCCTCCACCAGTGGAAGCTGTTAAGTCGCCGTATGACCTTAGCTGTTGGTGCGACTATAAAATCCAATTCAATTCAATTATGTGCCTATGCAATGAAACTAGATGCAGAACTGTATTTTTATGCTTTATATCAGCTGATAGTGTGACGCTATGTTGTTATAAGAATGGTCTAGAATGTTTTTATTTCAGAAATAGAACATCATTTACTGTGAATTATCGTTTAATATATCGTGGTTTGGAGTTCAATTGTAAACAATAATTTCTGGAGCCCGAAGAGCGAGTGAAATTACTGTTTACAATTGAACGACAAACCGTGATATATTATAGATAATTCACCGTATACGATGTTCTATTTCTATTCTAATACCCCTAAAATGTGAAAATAACGCACACATCTGAAATCTTTCGCATTGCTTTGCTTGCTCTCCTAACGTTGCATACGTTACAATGCGCAATGCTTATTCTCCTAACGTTGCACAAATTACAGTGATATATCGTTCAATATAACGAGATATTTTAAACTAGGCTATATAGTGCGGATGTATTAGAATTAGAGAAATAATAGATGTGGCCTGCTGAAAGTGTAAATGGCAGACAAGTTGGACTGGTTACATAAAAAATTACATAGATTCTAGATTTAAACATACACTAGGCTAGCGCTAGGATTTTAAACCCTTTAGCCAAATCTGGCTAAAGCCCTAAAAATTCCTTTAGCCAGACTTTTGCCGAGATATTTTTTAACGAATTGGAGGCGCTAAAACTTTGCGTTTGCGTACACATCAACAGTTAGTTAAAAAGTATGCGTTATTAACCTACATGTATATGGTATCAATATGTCCATATCATATGCATTCTGCTTTAGTGCTTACAATTACTTATAATAGTGGAGCTGTAAAATATCCAAAAAGTTTTAAAAATTGTATTTACTTTAATGCTATTTTAATTTTTAAAAATTGTCGACTGAAATTTAAGAAAGGACATAATGAATGCATGCATATATTAAGAAAATATAAAAATACAGGCTCTTGTTACGGGGTCTCAAACCAGTTGATTGACAGCAAGAGTCGGAACAGTGGGCGGAGTCTATCGCACATCGACAATTTGACTGCGGTCTTCAATAAACACTGCGATAATTAGTTTATCAGTCCAGATAATTGATTGTCGCTAATTAGCTAAAAACACCCAGCGGGGTAGTGGCTTATAGACAGTGAAAGACTTTGTGTATTAGAATTCGGGATTTTCCGAGATTGTAGACAAAATCTGTCGGAAATTTGGATTCACCAGACGGCCGATGTCTGGCGAATTTGATATGTATTTCTTACGATTTTCATTCGCCAGTTCGGGTTTCTTTTCGCCTATGGCGATTTGGCGAATGGTTAACGCGAGCCTAGATACATTCTGTCTGGTTTCTGCTTCTAATCAATGTAAAACTATATGTTTGGAGTACTGTGGTTGTTTTGGTGGGAAACTGGATTATCACTATCAAGCTAACTGTATACTGGTTGAATGAGTTTTAGCCCTGTTAAAGTAACGCAAGCGCCAAATTCCACTATAAAACCATTCTTGCAAACTATAATCATGTGTTGAGGTTACAAAATAATGCATAGGTGCTAATGAAGTTCTTGCCGGATTTCAAAGAACCTTGGTGGGAACAATCAGTACCAGGGCTCCGGAAATATGGCTGCCCGACGCCCGGACAAGTGGATTTTGGGTGACCTTCGTAAATCTGGCTGTCCGTCACTTGCCCGATGGACGTTTCAGCATTAGATAAAAAATCGAGGGAAATTTGCCTTCACTGTGTAGTTTGCCGATAATTGTGTAGGAATTAACCACCCGTTGTTTTCGTCGAGAGCATTACTGATGTGTCGTAAAACTCACCTGTGTTGTTCGTGATTGTTTAATCCCTCCCACTTGACAGTTTATCAGAATTTGATTGGCCGAGGGAGGTTTGGGGTGCCAATCTTCAAATAAAGACGAGCAGTGTTTATAATTTGTATACTGTGTGAAATATACACCCGTAACGAGCCCCTCTATGCAGGAAGTAAGTCACGCACCAGATTAGTGTGAAATACACATCAATGTGTAAATCAGTTACTGAAATGGTGTTGTCTCTTTGTACTTCGGTCGGTGCGTCGTATTGACCCAAGGTAATCTTTTCTTCAAGAATTAAAAATCATGACGCAATACTTGACCTAGTACTGTATTATCCAATCAAATAACCAATGTATTTTTATCAGCCAATAAAACAACTCTCGTTCACTACCACATGTTAAAGTGAAACAATGGCGAGTCGATCGAACCAATTTGTAAACAAGTAGGGCAATTAAACGATTATGGCAAATTGACGGCATTGTTTGATGGGCAAAGAGACTATCGACGCATGTTGAATGCTTATGCTTTTATTTCAGAATGCCGTGTTTGTTCTGAATGAATCCGAGATCAATGACGGAATGGTGTGTTTTTGTTTTGAAACATGTTTGCCATTATATATCCAAGATCTGCTTCGACCTTGGCTAATTTTCGATAATTATTCGAAGAATTGACATCTCAAAAAGTTATTTACAGAAAAACGAACCTACCAGTCAAATTTAGGCATATACCATGCTAACAATTTCGAACACAAAAAAATGAGCTTGCTGATTTATCTACATGCTGTCTATAACGAAAGTGAAAGTAGGAAAAAACTTCCTAATGCATATTTCTATTTTTATTTGAAGTAGTCTAAGTAGAAAAAAGTGTTCGACCTAATGCATTTTTTTATCTGCCTATCCTTTTGTAATTACTGCACTAGGAGCATCATGTACATCTTAATTACATAGGGTCTACCAATATCTAATATTACCGTGTTAAACTTGTCCCTCATACACTGACAATGTAATGTACATTTAAACAGGCGGCCTAACGGATGTTGAATGTACGGAATGAAAAGTGAACTAAATAAATTAATAATATTCCTACTTGTTTTCGTACTAGAAAATAACCATTAAAATCTGTTTCGTTTAAAAAATATTTCTGCTTTTTTACAAACCCACAACAACATGAATGCAGAATCAATGTCTGTGTGAAGGTATGATTTGTATTTTGAACGACAGCGATGCTTATTTTGTGAATATCGCACACAAGATACAAGTTCAGGGCTTTTTTACCTTATATAACAGAGGCCTACAAAAAGTCCTCTTCCATGGTTCTCAATAAGAACCGGCCGCCGGCCGAAATGACCGCTTCAAATGGCATTTGGGCCTGTTCAAAATCGTGTTCTTGTGCAAGACACTTTTCCTTAGCCTCGTCCGTTGGATGGGGACGTAAACCAGGCGGTCCCTTGTATGGGTCTATCCTCCGAGCACGTTAACGAACCATAGGAATCTATTCGATAATAAGAGTAGGGCAGGTCCCCGGATTTCTATGTATCCTTCCCCTCTCTCGGGGGCGGCTCTAAATAACCTGTACTGTGTTGATGAGCCGCTAAACAACATTCAATTCAAAATCGATCAAAAACAATAAATTAAAAAACCCAAAAACAAATGAGGACAGTGACACCCTGGGGTCAAATTTGTCCCCGCCCCGAGGGTCACAGTTTTACATAGACTTATATAGGATTTTTTTTTTTAAATGTTCTTCTCGGAAACTACAAGAGCCAGAGCTTTGATATTTTACATTTATTATAAGCTTATGGTTCTTTACCAAGTTTGTTGAAATGGTGACCCTGGGGTCACATTTGGCCCCGCCCCAAGGGTCACATGTTTTACATAGACATGTATAGGGAAAAACTTAAACAAAATTCTTCTCTTAAACTGCAAGAGCCAGAGGTTTAATATTCTGCTGTTGCTTTAAGCTTATGGTCCTTTACCAATTTTGTTCAAATGGTGACCCTGGGGTCACGTCTGGCCCCGCCGCGGGAGTCACAGTTGTACATAAATGCTTGTTTTAAATGTCTTTATTTTTATGCCCCCGCATCATCGATGATGAATCGGGGCATATTGTTTTTGGTCTGTCTCTCTGTCTGTCACAAAACTTTAACCTTGCCTGTAAAACAGAAACCCTTCCACCTAGGATCACCAAACTTCACATGCGGGTTGCCCATGACAACTTCTACAAGACCCACCCATTTCTAGGTCAGTAGGTCAAAGGTCAAGGTCACCTTGACCTCTGTTACAAAACTTTAACCTTGCCTGTACAACGAGAACCCTTCCACCTAGGATCACCAAACTTCACATGCGGGTTGCCCGTGACAATTTCTACAAGACCCACCCATTTTGAGGTCAGTAGGTCAAAGGTCAAGGTCACCGTGACCTCCGTTACAAAACTTTAACCTTGCCTGTAGAATAAGTGCACTGACGGGGGCATTGTGTTTTACGAACACATCTTGTTTATTTATTTATTTATTATTTTTTTTTATGCCCCCGCATCATCGATGATGAATCGGCGCCATATTGTTTTTGGTCTGTCTGTCTCTCTGTCTGTCACATAACTTTAACCTTGCCTGTAAAACACAAACCCTTCCACCTAGGATCACCAAACTTCACATGCGGGTTGCCCATGACAACTTCTACAAGACCCACCCATTTTGAGGTCAGTAGGTCAAAGGTCATGGTCACCGTGACCTCCGTTTCAAAACTTTAACCTTGCCTGTAGAATAAGTGCACTGACGGGGGCATTGTGTTTTACGAACACACCTTTGTATTTTATATTTTTTTATCTATATTTTTTTTTCTTTTTTTCTTTTTTATTATTATTTGTGATTTTTTTTCTTTTTTTCTTTTTTTTTTATTATTATTTTTTTTTTCTTTTTATTATCTCTACTGGCCAACTTGGAAAACCAGCCAGATCGGACCAGTAATGACGGAGTTATGACTTTTGATTTAGTTAAAAATGCTATATTTTGCCTCTTTAAGACGATAGTCACTCGCTTCATTGATGTCATAAGAGCCATATTAGCCAGTAGAGCGTCCACAGGCCCTCTTGGGCCTCTTGTTTGATCTACATCTTTTTAATTTTGCTTAGTTTTGTACACTCTTTTTGTGATGTCTGGGCGATCTCTGTAGTGTAAGGAAACACGCTTTTCTTTCGAGAAAAGAGATTCAAGTTCAAGTCTTGGCAGGGACCTGACACACTGAGTTGTACATACAATTTTTTTTTCACATCAGTAATGTTGCTTTTGTACAGCATGAACTTAAAAATATGTACATTTGATAGTCATCATATTATTACCGTATGTAAATTGTAATTATTCATACATATTCAAAGTGTGTTTTTATATAATTGTGCATTAAAACATTATTTATAGTCAAAAGAATACATATACATACATTCCAGCTCCTCCAGTCTTTGCTTAATATAAAAATAGCGAATATAGCACTTTCTTGGTTATAAAAAGCACTTAAATTGGACGTTTAGTTTCAAATCAAAAGCATTCTACCTTTATTACGCTTTTCCATTTTGTTCTCCGCCGTTGCTACACCAAATAGAACTCACTATTAATTTTACACAAACAAACCACACATGATGCTGTAATTCCAATGCAATGATTTAAAACAAATATATTCTACAATTTTCATTCTTATTGCCGCTCGTCGTCATAGTATATATTGTATACTATGACTTTTCTTGTTCAACCTTTTATGGCAAAAATTGATAAAATAATTCAAATGGTCACTCACCCACTGTTTTTAACGTTATCGAATGGTAAACAAACTTCAGAAAATCGCTTGATGTTTTTAATGACGTCATCCGACGTCGTCGTCGTTTTCGCGCAAAATAATCATCCACACAAAATGAAACTGAATGGCAAGATAGGAATTCCATCAAAAGCTATAAAAAATAAAACAAATACAATGAAAAGTAATAGTCATACAATTAACATTGATCAAAAACAATATGAAAGTATACAATAAAAAGGTTATTGAATTTGTATGGCTAAATATTACTTGGAACTCGTTGTTTTGGCGCAGGACGACTCGCAAGCTCGTCGTCCTTTGCCAAAACAACTCGTTCCAAGTAATATTTAGCCATACAAATGCAATAACCTATAATATTGTACACTTAGCTCAATGCAAACTAAACGGGACAATATGAAAGTATACAATAAATTGACATACACTCTACATGGAGAAAGTTGCTGTTTACCAAGTCATGTATTTCCGTCACCTCAGTATTGCATTCGTTCATAGTATTATTCAAAATAGATAACCAGATAGGGCATTTTTGATTTGTCAAGATCAGGAAAACTGAATATTCAATTCTCTTTCCACTCAAGATACTCTTGATGTAAAATCAACTGACAAAAATAAAAGGTTAACAGAACATGTTCCATATGAAATTTGACCTATCCAATGCAAGATGTCATCAATCATAAACAGTAATTTATCATTTTAACATATGTCAGATCGTGCATTTGAAATTATAGAGTATGCAATGATAACTTGTATGCTTTCTATAGCACTGTCAGCCAGTGCGGAACGTTTCAGTAAACTGGTATTTGTCGTTGCTGAATGTGGGAGCTCGACTCATAAGTGAGAAAGTGTCGGTTCTTATGGGTGTTTTTACAGAAATGGTTCTACCCAGAAAACAACAACAAAGTACTGAGCGGCGTAGTTTGGTCGAAGAGGATTTACTGTCCAGATTCTGTGTCATGTTGAAGGGGCGTGAAAGAAGCAGAATGCATTGCATTTGTTTTGTTATATTTTTACTGAAACAAAATTATTTATGTGAAGAAGCAAATTGTCTAACCTCGATCGTCGTTAATTTTAGCTCATCTGCCTCATTTGTAAATGGGGAATACATTAACAATCTATTTGTAATTGATTGGTACTTGGGTTTTACTTCAGTAATTCAGTACAAGAACAATGCATGCACAGCATCAGGTCGCCAAAGAATGTTGCATTTATAAGAATAAACCAAACAGTACAGAGAAAAAAGAGAATGCGGCAAATAATGATGGTATTACAGACATTATTATAGACATTACAGGCCTGCCAAAACTTTTTAACACAAAATTCTGAGATCATATGTTTAAAATTTAAGATTTAAAATGCGCGAAGAATATTTTAAATGGAAATTTGGAGCGCCCGACTATATTTTATGCAATTAATACAAGTTCATGGATAATTTGGAGCGCCCGACTATATTTTATGCAATTAATACAAGTTCATGGATTGTTTGATAGTTATAAAAAATAATAAATTAGCACAGCAATTCGATTAGAAAGACTTTACTTTCTACCACAACTATTGTTTTTTTATGAAAGTGTACTTACTTTTCTACACAGATGCATGCTAAATGCAAATACAAAGTCAACTGTACAAATTATAATCATCATACACAGCAGCACGGAGTGATTTATTAAATAAATAAATAAAGGAAATTAATATTGATTCGCTTGCACTGGGAATCGAAACCTCGATATCGTGCATTGAAATCAAAACGTGCACTCAGGGTATCCCTACTAACCCCTAGACCACGGCGGAATGTTACATCTGTATGTCAAATTTATGTATATTATATTCAGCAGCTGATTGGTTGTCTTGTACAATACGCTGCTTTATGACGATTATGTATTGCGGGAAACCAGCATAGAAATACTGCACTAGTCTTGATCATCTTCGACGCTTGATTGTAAATACAAATGTTTTTCTTGAAAACAGGCGAGCGTTGCAGATGATCCAGACTAGTTATACATAACGCTATCTCAAACTTGTCGCTGGATGGGGCTCAACTATAATGGGGTGTCGCCATTTTGAAAATGAGGATGCTAGCAATAGGCCCAGGTAGAACCTATGCCTAAAAATGGGGTGGTCTACCTCTACCACAAAGAAATGACCGTCATATATGGCCTCAAATGTGCTAAAAATGACGTAAACACAATCCAAACAAACCGAATGTTCGTATTTGACCCAATGTAAGCGATTACGATAAAATGTATCCAAAAAGTGTAAGGTTCGTGGTAGTCTAGATCATCTGCGACCCTTGCTTGTTTTCAAGACAATCGTCTAGAACAGTTCTCCCAAATAAAAGTTTGACTTTTGCCGAGATTCTAGTATCGTTGAGACAGAAACACATACAGAAAGGCAGAAAGCCAATACATTTATAAATAAAAGAAGAGGGAAACTTCATCATTATATCAACGGATGGGCCGAAATACTTTAATAAATGGGGTGGGGGGGTTAAAAAACTCGTACTACGAACTCGTTTTTTAACCGAATTAATCGAATTAAACGTGTTCTCGTGACATGTTTCGCATCACACTGAGACTGTCGATTATTCTATATATCATTAACTTCTAGTAGTGCAAGTAATTCCATTCTATGTTCCAGAGCAACTAACTCTAACTAAAATGAAAACAAACTGCCCACATTTGCCACACTATTTATTAGAAACGGGTGTCACGAAATAACCAGATCTACCCATCTAACTGCGATGTCAACTGATAAGTCATAAATAACGTGTTACTTTCATTACCCGGAGAAAAACAAACAATTTAAAGCTCGAAGGTTTGATTAACAGATATGAAAAAAAGGAAATATGTCGACGGGTACACCTTAAACTGGGTACATCAGGATTTTTCTAAAATAATCTAAAATTATAAAACTGTTTTCGAATTCATGATAAATGCGGAAACACTCACCAAACTACTCACCAAAAACAAAAAGTACCCCCCATTTTTGCTGGTATTCCCATAGGCCAGTTTTTGAGGGCGTGGGACAGTTTGGACAACGCTTTAATTAAAAAAAAAATTATGTTTTTGAGCACACTTCACTGAGTACTAAATATTCCTTTAAACAGTTTCAATTTTTGCTAATCAATACTCTTTTATGGATGCTATGGAAACCTTAAAGAGAGGTAATTCGATGATTGCTGATAATCAAAAGCTCCTACCTACACAATTGGTGTTGCATTTTTCTCTGATTTTTTTCGAAAGCAACATATAGAGAATATTGTCTTAGACAAATTGAGGTAATATTTGTAGATTTATGTGTTTTTACCCAATATGCATGGTTTAAGAAAAAGGGGGACAACTCCCTTGAGTACTGAACTTTTCAAAAGAACACTTTGTTTGGACTATTGGTGGTGGTCGATCTGATTATTCTATATACATTATTTATTATTTCCTTGGGCAAGACACTTTACCTTAGCCTCGTCCGTCGGATGGGGACGTAAACCGGGCGGTCCCGTGTATCGGTCTATCCTCCGAGCACGTTAAAGAACCATAGGAATCTATTCGATAGAGTAGAGCAGGTTCCCGGGTTCCTATGTATCCTTCCCCTTTCTCTGGGGCGGTTCTAAATAACCTATATTGTGTTGATGATCCGTTAAACAACATTCAATTCAATTCAATTCAATTATTATTTCCTGTTTTGCCGTCTTTATAATAAGGAAGAAAAGAAGTAGGGGTACTCTTTATTTTTGCTCAGTATACCATATCAATCAAAATCTGATTTTAGAAGCATCTTGTTCAGTTCTAAACTTTGAAAAATAAAAACTATACACGAAATTATATCGATATTATTCAATCTAAGTCTGACCTTGACCTAAAGATTAAGGCCTGGCTGTTCAGCTTTTATGTAGGTCGATTATGAAAAAAAACGTTTGGTTTGCTTTGATGCGCTAAAAAGTGTTAAACATACCTTACCCTTTAAAAAGATATGGTTCCCTCGTATATTTGTATCGAAATTAATGGACTGCATACCGTAATCTTTGACTACAGATAGGTAGCGCCGTGGTGTAATGGTTAGCATTGCGGCTTAGTAACCCAGGGATCGTGCGTTCAATCCCAGCCAGGACCGAATTTGGGTTAATTACCGAAATATTTCAAAAGTATTTCCTACCTTACCAGTCCTTCGGATGAGACTTAAAACCTAGGTCTGCTCGCTAAAATGCTTAGTGCAATACAGCGAGGTTAAATAAACGCTTATACACACAGACTACAGAAAGAAATACTCGTCTGTCTGTCTGTTCAGTAACGGTTATGCTATAGTGTTTGTTATTGCTAAGATTCAAGACAAACGCCGCTAGTTATGTTGTTTGCGCGCACAAGGCCTACTGGTTGTGTACCAGTTATCGTCATTCACCAAATTTCGTCATTATCAATAAAAAACGCTCGATGTTGTAATTATTTTTCGACCACACTTTACAAATCACTACACACTATCATCAGACGATTGGAGAGGAAAAAATAGTATAGAAATGTTAACATACACTCTCAAACCAACTCGTTTACCTATATAAATACCGTTATAAACAAAACACAATCGGGGGAATCACACGCTAATGCGCATGCGCAGGAAAATTTCCTTTTAAAATAGCTGACCTTTTACGTCGAACCATTGAGTTAAGTTGATATGCCCAAAAAACTAAAAGCATGTGCTAAAAACATTTTCAGCCAAGGGAGACAAATAGATCAATCAGTTATTTCCCTTTAATTTAGTGATGTAAATTACATCCGATACCTACAGTTGAAAAACCATTTTAAATTGTAGATATAGCTTTTTTCTAAAAAAAATAATTGTGTATTCATATGCAATGGTATATTTATGTTTTAATTAATAACTACACACGTTTTCATCATCCCAAACATGGATTATTCGGTATTAAACTAAACATGACGATAACTATTACATTCAATTCAAACGACCGGCCCAGTTCATTCTATATTTAGTAACGGTCACGTGACACTTGTTACTGGAAATAGGAACAATGTAAACACAGAATATTTACGGCAAAAGGGTAAGCTTCTCTACCGGCAAAAATATTTATGAGATGACTAGATTTGATTTAGATATATTAAAGAAACAACATAAAAATGACGATATCTGGTATACAGCCAGTAATCCTATTACACCGGCTTAAGACAAAAGGCGTGAGAGAGATCGGATTAATACCTCACATTCAGGTGACAGATTGCGGAATCATTTATGTTTTTATTTGCATTATGTATTAAAAGACCTTTAGCCTCCTTTTCGTCTATGCCGAGCTAAGGGTTATATAAGCGGAGCATTACCTTATCGGTTAGGTGTGGAAAAACTGATAATTGGATTGTCATTTTCATTATGCATTTGACTGTGCTGAGCTATAGCCGAGAGTCGGGTTCTGGTCACCGACATAGTGGCCAAATGACATTGTGGCTTCTTCCAATCTTAAGGGCTGGAACATTTTACGAAGTGCACACATGTAAAGGACCTCTGTAAGCAGCTTGATTTCGTTACAATCCATTTAGTATTGTATGTAAAAGTTGTATTACAAGTATGTAATTTTGGGAAAATAATGTCATAAGATGTGTATGTGTATAGCACGCCATTCACAACATCTCGTACACTGCTTCGCACTGGATCCCGCAGAATGAGGGGATTGGCCGAGTTTTCACGCTTGACCAGCACTCGACTTACCATGGTAGTTTATTTCACTATCTTCACTGGGACAGTGCCGCCTTGGACGTTACGTCAAAAGAAGTCTACAGATATGTTCCCCTTTCCTGCAATGTCCTTTCCCCAGGATAGGTCATGTGTCCGTGCCAGTCCTGTGTATTTGCTAGCGTCGATTAGTTTCGCCAAATAGTATATAGTGTGATGTGATTAACGTTTCGTGGGATCATTAACACCGTTCACTTTGATGGATGGAAGCTCGTCTGCCAATACTTCTCCCAATTCTGGAGGACTTTCAGTCTTTCTTCGGCAGTTTAAGATCTCTGTGATTTCTGACCACGAAGACAAGTGGCATATGAAAAAAACTGTGCGTCAAAGTGATTGGCCTGTTTTGGAAGCAACGATAGTAGTAGTCCAAAATACTGCCCTTGGGTACTGCAGACTACACGTCTACCAGAGAAGATTGGCTGCCGTCAATGGTCACTCTCTAGAAGTTGACAAACACTTGTTATCGGGATAGTGGCTGTGTCATGTTATGTATAAATTGTAGAAATGTACCAACACATACATTTAATTTACTTGTAATACAGAAAGTCGTAATCTGGCGTAGAGGTTTTATTATATCACAGTCGCTTCATTCGTACAAATGTTTCTCCAGTTCAGTAATATATTCCAATAACAATGTAATTGGTGGGAAAAATATTGTTTAATTTTTTCCTATATAACCTCATTCCCAAAACTCAACATAATTGAAGTGAATTTTAAAGCTCACCAACACAAGACAGGTTATATGGCGCCAATATGGAACGAACATGCCATGCCAGTCTCGGCATCCAGTTACTTCGAAGGAGAATACCTAGAGAACCTTCTTACATGTAGAACTGCATAGTTGTTACATAATCTATAGTAGACACTCCATTTACGAGTGCACACTTTAGCATTTAGCATTTATACAACATCTCTGAGACTTTACCAACAACGCAGCAACCCCCACACCCACCCCCACACCTCCACCTCCCCACACACTCACCCTCTCATGCATACGCGCTTAATATGGCACACACACACACACAAACACACACACACACACACACTCTCTCATGCATACGCGCTTAATATGGTGCACACACACACACACACACACACACACACACACATTATATCTATGATGATACCCCAATCTCATAATATAACCTTAATATGCCTTAGAGAAGAACAGTAAAAACAAGCGCTATGTTGCGTGAATTGGCAATACATGACTAATGAGAGCGACACATTGAAATAGTAATTAAGTACCATGTCCTGGTTAATGTAGTATGACAGAAAAGAAACGAGTAAGTCGGTCAGGTTGGGTTTACGGCCATATAACAGCTATAGTGTGCTATTCGTGGTTGTCTATCTATCAATTAAATGACAAAAATATTTATTTAGACATAATGATTAATGAAAATTATAAATTCATAAAACAATATGAAACAATATCAGAGTTGCCTGGTCAAAAGGTTATACATACTAACAAATATACACTCATCGATCTCGTCTATGCTAACATACGTACATTGATAATAACAGTGTGCTAATATTTCTCTCTATTTTTATTTTCTTGAGTTCTTTGTTTTTTGGCTGTAACTGTATTCTGAACATGCTATTGATATTTTGAAATGCAACTCATCATGTTGTTGTCAGTTTTAGATAAAAAAAATCAAAATTGAAAATAGAAAGGGTAAGCAATGATTGAAAGCGGTTAAAACAAGATTGACATTTGTCCAACTGTCAGTGTGTAGCTGAAGAAATATTTTTAGAAGATATACAACATCATGTCCTTGTTGATGTTTAAAGGTACACACGGCAATCTTTATTTTTTAAAAACTCACGGCGTCCCGCTAGTTTTTCTGCATAACTTGCATTTGTTCAATCATTAATATCAACTATAAGAATAGTATTAAGCAATTTGTTTTTTGCATTTATTCATTTTTGATATTATTGCTTCAATATAATTATATTCCAAGTCATAGTATAATACGGGCAAAGCTCGACCTGCCTTCGGCAGGTCGGGCGAAGCCCGACTATAGTTTACATGTATGTACATGTATGCATGGGAATGAATATCTTAAATACTCACTAACTAACGCTACTAATTTTCATTTTCGTAGTGCGTCAAACTTGAATTTTGTCTCCAAGATGGCAGACGACGCGGACGACGCCATTTTGAAACTTCCGGTCGCATTTTTGACCCGCTTCCTGTCTCAAGATGAAGTCACGCAGACGTGATTAACAGTTGAAAGCCAAAAGTAACTTACCGGCGTTCCATTGTTAACAGAAATAATTAATTTTGAAGAATGCTTACATTTTTATGAAGGATTGCGTGTACCCAGGAGTTTTCTATATGTTTTTAAGTATTTCTAGGACTCTGAAGCGCTTCAATTTTGAAGCGTCTGTGATCGGTGTAGATCGTACGTTTCGCACGTCGGAATCGGTATAGGTCGTAAGTTTCACTAGTCTCTATCATCCAGACACACTCAAGCTGACTGCGAGCGCTAGCGAGCGTCTGGACTCACTGTTCTTTAAAAATGTTGACCGATAGACGGCGCCAACCGTCAAAACTGACTGCGACGTGACGTCATTTTGATTGCAACATCAAAGTGCACGTTGAATTACGCGCAACATTAGTTCCAATGGGATGTGTGTACTTCCTTATTAAATATACAATAAACTTCGTTTTATTGTAGTTTCTCTAAAAACATAATATAATCTTACAAAATGATGTTTAAAATTTAATTTTTGGCATTAATCGTGTGTTTGGAGTAATTTTATAGCACAACATTGCGCGTAACGTCACGTATTTTTTGACGCCGTCGTGACGTAGGGGGTGATTCCCACGGATTGCCATAACAAACTGAAGTTGACCAATCAGAGGCCGGTGATTTTTTTTTGTACACACCTCGTTTTGATGTCAAAATTTTTAAAGAACAGTGAGTCCAGACCATCGTTTGGACTTCTTTGAGAGAAGTCTCGCGAGAGGTCTGGATGATCGAGACTAAAGTTTCACACGTCGTAAAGAAAGTTTCCACAGCGCGTTAGCGTTCTCTACGACGTGCGGCTATTACATGTCACAGGCCTTATTCTCCGCTATTTTTATGGAAAATACGAATCAATTGACCTTGCTGTGCAATGTTTTCGTTTAAAAAACTAACAAATTAAAAGCTCTGTTGCATATTTCTTGTTAGCGTTTCTAAAATTCTAGGGTAAAATAATTTCTTTAGAAATGAAAAAAACATATGTCAGGAGTTAAGTTAGCCTTCGATTTTTATGCCATTTTTGGCCATAATTATTTTTTCACTTTTCAAATCAATGTTACGCACGTGCGTAAGTGCGTATCGCTGGCTACGCCGCTGAATACACATATGTTTACCTTAATAGCAAGTTAAAAATGTAACAGTTATGTTTTAATATGAAACAGGCACTGACTAGATAACGGTCAAAGTACTTTGATGAATGATTAATTGTGTATGGAATGGATGGGGACTGGAGTAAGAATTTGATAATAACAGGTAACACAGATTAATTAAATATTCTCAATAACACTAAACAGATAACAAAAAAATTATTTAAATAACATATTAAGAGATGAAAAAAACTTGCTACTCCCCCTCCTCAACACCACGAAAGCCTTTAACTAGGTCCGGGGCTTTTTTTTAAGGAAATTGGGAAAAGGCCTAGTCCTGCTGAATTTAGGGAAAATAAGCGCTAGACTGTCCAAATTGGGGAAAAAATAGCGTGATTTTCGTTGTTTTGGGAAATGTGTTTTTAAGGGCAAATTTCATTAAAATGTAGTTTTAGGTAAAATATTGATTAGGTTTTAGAACTGAGTTATTTTAACTTAATTACCAAAAAAAAAAATTATATATATATATATATATATATATATACATATATTTATTTTTTAAATGGGAATTTTTTACCCCAAAATTGGGAAAAAATAGAGTTTTTTGCAATTGGGAAGAGGCCGAATTTCGGCCCCTGTTAAATAGGTTAAAAAAGCCCTGAGGTCTGGAAAGGGGCATTTTGGCCTAGAATGTGGGAAAGATCCATGACTGGGAAATAACATTTTCAGAGTTAATTAAGTTTAAAAAATGGGGAAAACTGCATGATTTTCAAAGTAATTTGGGTGGGGAAGTGGCCTTATACGGACCGCTGCGAAAAAGGGTTAAACGGCCTCGACTACCTACCTACCCTATGAGTCTCATTCATTAAACATAGAAAAAACATTCTATGTATTTTGATGGGTATTTAAGCAAACAAACAGAACCTTGATATTTCAATTTTATGTATACACTTACAAAAAAAAGTCTTACATTCCGTTGGACATGCTAGAATAAATAATAAACATGTTGCTAGATTCTCTGAGATTATCTACAGTGGTTCGGTCAGAGAATGCTCGGATTACAAATAAACATGTGTTTACCGTGACCGGACCATCTCCTTTAAAACGCTGTCGACATCTTTTATGAGAATAAAACAAATCTATTTTTTCCGAAAACTGTTCAGTTTGTTAGCCCCCGAAAATTGAAATACACCGACTCACACAAAAACTGCACCAGAAATGCTTGCGCATATTTTCTGTGTAAAGAAAAAGATCAAATAAAGTATGCACTCAAATCTATTCGTATCTTATTGTTCTCAAGTTTAAAGTCTTATTACAGATACAAAATAAAACAAAAAGCTAACCTTCCTACCCACTACTTATTGTTGCAGTAAACAAGGGTATTATTTTATTAGGCCTTACAAATATATTTATTTACATATTTGTGCAAAGATCTATCTATAACTATTTCCTGACTTTAAGATTAAGATCTGATCAAATTTATAGTTAGTTCTGACCCTTAAAATAGAGATGGGTAAAAAGTGTACAAGCTATCAAATTGCTTTGCCCGTTACATAGGTAGTGCCTATTTCATATTAAGACGAAATAGTGAATATTTTTAATTTGATGTATTTAGATGTAAACAGGGTAAAAGTAAAAATGGTTCTGGATAATAGAGACACCCATTTCAAACACGTCAAGATTACCGTGCGTCCCTTTAATAGCAGATGGTAAAGTAATTTTCCCATCATGCATTTTAACGATGTTTGAGTTGCTTCCTGGTAAAGTAAGTTTCCCAACATGCATTCTAACGATGTCTGAGTTGTTAACAGGTCGCTATAGAATCGGCGTGGAGAAACATAATATAGAGACATTTGGATTGGATAAATATGATGGTCTGTTGTCATAAAGTGTAATATGAGTTTTAAAAAACAGTATACAATAGGGCACATGTACCCATTGTTTCTTGTTCTTTGTTTTATGACATAAAACAAGAACGTTGTAATTCATATATAGGCCCAATTATACCAATACAATCTATTTTCTGCCAAGAAATCTATAGAAAAACGGGGGTCATTTATTGCCAAAGATAGAACTTGTCTCACGAATGACTGCATCGTTTAAACATAGACTGAGACGGCAACCTGTATCATTGATACACTCCTTTCCATTACGGTTTTAACATAAAATTGTTTAAAAAAAAAAAAAAGGTCTCGAACAGATAAACAATGTGATAAAACACGACACAGTATATTAGTGAAAATGCTCTTTCTTACAAAAAGGAAGAGCTATTTATTGGCCACTCTGATGCGCCCACCCCCAGAAGCACGTCCTGTACTCTAATGGGTTTGCTGCAATAAGCTGAGTAAACAAAAGGAAAATTATTCGCAAATATTAAAAAATTAAAGAACTAAATATTCGTGTACGCATTTTAATTCATTGGGTTATTTTAATAGGTCTATGTTGGCCTATGGATTAATAAAATCAAGTCAGAATAAATATGTTACAAATATAAATAGAATAAATTATTGGATAGAGCACATATTTGAGTGATATTCTAGACAAGTATGTCAGTTGAAAATTGTAAAACATATAGTTTCACAGATTTCCGCCATTGAATATTTGAAATATATGTTTACATACAATTTACTGTTTAAACATTTGACTAGTGGGTCATAATGACTTAATGTAAAATACTGAAGTCATGATTGTAAGGTGTTTGTGCGGATGACCTCCACCCCACTAGACTTATCAACAGGTGAATAAAGAATCATCCCGATAATAGGAAATTGCTTTATATGCTCGTGACCTAGATAACTCAAACGGTAAAGGAACTGTTTGCTCCAAATTCGTATCGATATAATGTTTTGATAACACTGGTTACAGAAAATGTATAATTTTGACAATGCACAGTTAAAACGCACGGCAATCTTGATTTTTGTAAAACTCGCAGAGTCCATTTAGTTTTTGCTACATAAATAGGATTTATTTAATCATAAAAACTAATTATAAGAATAGTATAAAGCAAATTGTATTTAAATATATGCAGCCAGTTTTAAAGTCAAAATGATACCGGATGCTCATTTTAAGCCTTGATGATAACAACTTCAAGATTGCCATGTGTCTCTTTACGTATCACTGTAATGATAAAATATAAAATAAGATGCCACACTACTTCCAAATCTACAATACTGTCATCCATATATAGATATAAGAAAGGGAACTGGTATACGGCCCCTGATATACAACCCGACTGACCAAGAACGGCATGCTTAAAATAAGGCATACGGGATATCGATTATGAAATTTCGATAGAAGCAGAATCTTGAGCAAATATCGCGATGAACCACGGTTTTTGTGGATTGTTTAAGACCTATAGTTGCTAGTAAATGGGAATGAGTTACCGCCCGTAAAATGCTATTTAAAATTAGTTCTTTTTAAAAAGTTTGGAAGCCAGAGGATGCCTATACCCTTGAAAACATTAGAGTTTCTCATTAGTTTATATTTCTGATAGTACACATGTTTTTAATGCGAAATCCTAGAATTGGGTATTTCTGATGACATTTTACCGATATTTTTATTGGAAAATTAAAGTTAGAAACTGAGTCGGTTATTAGGTGGTTATTTATTTAGACTGCTTCATTGCGCGTGTCCTGCTTCACTCAAACTCGTATTTAAACGCTGTGTAGCAGTGACCTAGTCAGAGTAACCCAACTGAACTGATCACTATGTAGTAAGACGGGAAAATGTTTTTCAGTCCTTTATATTGACTGGTAGTATATTATATAACTTCCATTGAAGTCGATTTTGTTTGTTTGTTCGTATGGTGTTTTACGTCATTTTTGAACACATTTAAGGTTATATATGACTAGCTATATAAGACGGCCGATTAATTTGTGGTGGAAGCAGACCACCCACCTTTCTTGGGTAGAACCAGAACTGTACACCTCCCGCCATCCGCAAGAATCGACACTTCCTCACGTACAAGTCCAGCTCCCGAACCTGCAGCGGTGAGAGGCAATACGGTTTACAACGCAACGTCGTTAACACCTCGGCCACGGAGACACTTGAATATACTTAGTAGTCCATCGAACTGGCAAAGGGGAGAAATCAGGGGCGGATGCCTCGAAAATCTGAAAAGTTATGAAAATACATATCGAGGGGGGTCAGCGCAAAACTATTGTAACTTCATATGAATAAAGAAGGAGATACAATAGTTTTACACTGAACCCACGATATGTAAAAAGTGTGTGTTTTGGTTGTCAATATTTTTTTTAAAAAGTTGAGCCCGGTACCCCAATCCCCCATCCCTCCTCGTCATCGACATCAGGTGTTGGCGTTCGATGCGCGTCGATCACGTACTTACAATGTAGACGAGGCAAATAAAGTTAATATATATATAAGATATATATATTCATATATATATATGACTGCTCAGCTATATATTGATGGGTTGTTACGAGCATTAATTGCATCCACTCGGATATTAATCATCAGATACATACAATAATGCATTTTAACGCCATGTCGTAAGTAAAATAAAATAGTTTTGCTAAAACGAAATATAGTTGTGATTAAGAAGAGTACAGTACATTGTCAGTCAACGTTCAATACAAGCAAGAAGTGGGGAGGTAATTGCGTGGTTTTGGTGGCATGGCCTGTTCGTTCAAACCACAGGGGTTTATTCAGGTATTTTGTTCATCGAAAGAAAGGTGTTTAGGGTAAACCCGTATGCATGTATGTATGGGGTTTAACGTCGCTTTTATCAACCGTTTAGTCATATCACGAACGTGTTTACTTGTAGCAGTGAGCTTCATGCTCATCTGTATAATAATGCTGCCACGCTGGAATACCACGCCGTAGACATGACAAGCACACCCCGCCACATTATACTGACACGGGGCCGTCCAGTCTTATCACTACCTTGTATATTCTGAGCTTCAAGCAATGGAGCTACTAGTAGTATTTTTTTTATAAAATATTTGGTATGACCCAGCCGCGAATTGAACCCATGATCTCCCGCATGCGAGGCTGACGCTATACCATTACGCCATCAACTATATTATTTTATTTAACGAACGGGCGTGTAAGCGGAAGTATTCCCAGCTATATGCGCCACTGACCGCTCTGGCAATATGCGCCACTGACCGCTCTGACAATTAAACTGGCATAAACACGATATGGTCATTTAATAAATGATAAATAATTGGTCAGTTTATCGACATGTTCGATACATGTTATATGTATATAATTATATCACGAATGTGTACAATGACCTTATTTGACTAAACCGGTGAACCTGTCAGCTATAATTGGCGTGTAGCCATTTTTAATAACATGATCTCTGACTGACCCACCTAACCACATAAAAAGAATAGGTGTTAATATGTTTCTCATATAATTCTTGTATGCTTCTTATATAAACGTGTATATACTGCTTCGGTTATGTACGTACCATATAATAGAATACATCATATTTATCATAATGCCCCTTCTATTCAGTTCAAAGATGAAACTATTAATTGTAGTTACGAAGAAAAAATACTCGGTGTTACAATTGACAATACCCTCTCTTGAAATACCCAAATTGATAAAGTTCTGAAAAATGTAATTCATTGTTATACCTGTTATCTAGCATAAAGATTTACCTTTCTATACCTATGCGCACATTATTTTTCAATTCTTATATCTTACCCCATCTTGATTACTGTTGTGTGATATGGGGAAATTGTAATACTTCTCTCGAAGATAAACTTGTAAGGTTCCAAAAAAGAGCTGCAAGACTTATCCTAGATAAAGATTTCGATACTCCTTCCGTGGAACTTTTTACCGAACTCAGTTGGATGACATTTCCCGAAAGAGTTATATTTCAAAAAGCAATCATTATGTTTAAAACAGTTAATGATCAGGCCCCTGCTTATCTTAAAGACGCATTTACTCTAACTTCAAATGTCCATATGCGGAATCTAAGATCATCATCAAATCTTCAGCTATATTCCCCCAGACCCAATAGTGAGTTATTCAGAAAGTCATTTGCTTATTCAGGCTCTAAAGTGTGGAACTCTCTTCCCCACCATATACAAAATGCCCAATCTGTAAATCAATTCAAAACACTGTATTTACAGTGGATTCACCATCCGATATATTAGTAAATGACTAAGTCTTGCAGTTCTATTTAAACATATTTCCATTTACTGAATATACCACTTTAAATGCATTTTTACTTGTAAATATTGTATATATTGTATTGTTGAGGGCCTCAAGGTAGATTGACTAGTTTCAAATGAGTTCTCTCGTTAAATAAAGTCTTTATTATTATTATTATTATTATTATTATTATTATTATAGGTATTATATCGTCTTTGAAAACACATCTCCGTGGCCGAGGGGTTTACGACGTTGCGTTGTAAACCTTCGCCTCTCACCGCTGCGGGTTCGAATCCCACTGGAAGCTAGACTTGAAATTGAGGAAGTGTCGATTCTTACAGATGGCGGGAGGTGTACAGTACTGGTTCTACCCAGGAAAAGTGGGTGGTCTGCCTCCACCACAAAAAAAAATGACCGTCATAATATATAACCTTGCATGTGTGGAAAATGAGGTAAAACACTATACAAACAAACAAACGTTCGGTATTCTCCGTACCACGCATCTATTGTTTTCGTTATATTTCGGAATGTACGATACGGTACGGCTTTTACACCTAACCTACATTTTCTTATAAATAGTTGTGAACTTGTTATATGAATTTCATATGCCATATATATGATTTCTTATGTACTGCTTCTTTTATATACGTATAATAGGTATTATTTCGTTTCTAAAAAACACACATTTTAGCATTCGTGAAAACAAAGGTTATATGACTCTCATATGATACGTATACGATTCCTAAATAAAAGGTTTTATATTATTATCATGTACTGCTTCTTTTATATGATAGTACTTACCATATAATAGGTATTATTTAAGAAATAAAATATTTCCAGCGGGTTTATATTGTCCCAGATCAATACCTGGTGGGCGGGACTTGAAGTTCATCGATGCCAAGGGCCGCAGGCCGCGGTTTTGGTGTGTTTCAAGTCCCAAACATCAGGTTTTGATCTCGCACAATAAAAACCCGCAGGAAATATTTTATTTCTTATCTAACAGTTTATATATCATGAAACACATTTTCATGAGAGATTGCACAAAACACAAACTAATTCTCACAATGTACATTTTATGCCTATCTCTCAACATCAAACGAGAATATACAACTTCATCCTATTTTAAAAATATGTTGTTGGAACGTAGCGTCTCTTAAATTGTCAGGGAACTTTTGAAAAACCATTACCTTAAATGGTGATGATGTTTCATCACATCATAATTAAATACGCGAACTCGCTACCATGCTACAAGTCCGAGCTATTTTCCCTATGTTGTTGCCTGTTGGTATGTTGGTTTATCGGTAGAAGTATAGATAGGGAACCCACTATAGTAGCTTTATAAACGAGAACCTGTCTACACAAGGGTTGATTTTCGAGGCAATGTCAGAAATCGGTGCAGAATGTTAACACTTGTGTTACTGCATATCATCCAAATTTTATCGAATTATGTTTGATGAATGTTATAACATTTTCTAAAAATGTGTAGACGAAGAATTTAGCTTTGACTTGAATATATCAAAGTATGCTTTTCGCGACAGGAATGAAGCGTTTCAGTTGAATGTTTTTTTCTTGTTTCAATCTTGGTAATGGAGAACCCTCACATTGAAAGTTTGCAAAGTTATATACTATGTGACGATAAATCGTTACCTGAATTATTTTTGGAAATGTAACAAATGAATGAAGAATGAAAGATGATGAAAAATCATGTCCATGAGAATAAGTGTTTATGCTGAAACATCACCATTTAAGGTTATGGTTTTTCAAAAGTTCCCTGACTGTTAAAATAATGCATTTTATTGCGTTGTTGTTTTGCATCTGACGTTTAAAATGACGTCTCAACGGTTAACGCGAGACCCAGGTTTTCCTTTCGTAATTTAAAATCGGGAATTCAAGAATTTTATAATAAATTTGTGTTAGTTCCTGCTGATAAAGCAGCTAATAATGTAATTATAGTTTGACGCCTACATTACGTTAATGTTGTATCTCTGGAACTCGGTAGCACTAATTCGTATACTCCAGTTCATTCTACTGAGGATGATGTTGTTTCCACACATATCCCTCGGTGCACTATTTTCAAGGCTGGGATAGACGAAATGCAGCACAAACTGCCAACTGGATTCTAAATTACATAAAAATCCGTATAAGGCCCGCTTTATTTCAAATTCTAGTTCCTGTACCACCACAAACATCTCCAAACTTTTAACTTCTTGTCTTACTGCCGTTAAAGATCACGTTAAACAATATTGTGGACTTGCCAAGATGTTATTGAAGCACTCATCTTCCTATTAGATAATAGTTTCGTCAGGTATGGAACGACCGTTTATAGACAAATTGTTGGTATCCCTATGGGTACGAACTGTGCACCACTTGTCGCAGATTTGTTTTTATAATGCTATAAAAAAGATGTCATGTTGAGTCTTTCACCAGATACCCAGGAAGATGTTATTGAGGCCTTTAATGACACCTCTCGGTATCTGGATAACATATTAAACAGTGACAACCCTTTCTTTTCTACTATGGTTAATACTATATACCCTAAAGAACTTCAACTTAACAAAGCTAATATTTCTGATACTAACGCTTTTTTTCTTGATTTACATCTCTCCATTGAAAATGGTGAAATAATTAGCAAAATGTATGACAAGAGAGATGATTTCAATTTTGATATTGTTAATTATCCCCATTTAGATGGGGATGTTCCCCGAGCAACTTCTTATGGGTCTATATGTCCCAATTTATTCGTTTTTCGAGAGCCTGTACTCGAGGACTTTAATATTCGTAATCTTTGTATAACTAAAAAGCTGCTCCATCAGGGTTACCGTTACCATAAACTTCGTAAAAACCTTGCAAAATGTTACTATCGTTACCCTGATCTTCTTTCCAAATATAAAAGTAATTTAAGAACTCTTCTGCGACAAGGACTACCACAACCTAACTTCTATGGTGACGTGATTTACAAACTTCATAAGATCCTTGGTCATGATCAGGTGCATACTATCTTTGTTACACTTGTTAAAAGGTTTATCAAAAGAGGTTATGACCCTATCATTTTGCAACGCGCTGCGTGCTTGGTGGTGGACCCATTTACAGTTCGCCACTATGCTTTCCTCTTTGAGTGTGCGATGACCGGACGGGCTGTGGACCCTATGATGACTTCTACTTAAAGCCCATAAGGACGGTGACGTTTGATGTTTGTCTGCAGTCTTGTCTTGTCGTGCCCTCAATGGTTTATTCTCTTGTTGCTCCGGCCAAGTCATGAGTACCTTCTTTGTGGCTTTCTAGGCTATTGTTTTTTGTATTTATATATACACGAGTATCTTTGTGTTTTACTTATACTGTCTATTAATGCTGCCTTGTTGGTTAGAGAATAGTTCATGGCGTTATTTCTTTATTTACACTGTCCCGTTTTATTGGGTTGATAGTAGGGTAAGTGTGAGGTTTGGTGCACCCTAGAACCTGGTTTAAACCACAGCGGCCTTTTTTTGCCACTGACCGTTCCAATGCGGTAGCTCTATTGTGTGTTTTTGATGTATTATTTGGCATTTTTTTAATCTTTAAATTTGTTCTTTGTTTCTGAGTGTATTTGTGGTTGACTGTCGTCTTTGAATGCTGCTTTTCCTGTTCGATTTTTTATATAGCTTTTTTTAGACCAACACAATAACCAATCAACATTGAGTATTTTAATAAACTATGTTGGATATACTTTTTAAGACACACATATTTTCATATAACATTCGTGAAAAAAAATCAAATAAATATTTTTGTGTGATTCTCATATGAGAATTTTATGATTCTTATATGATTCCAGACATTTTCATGTAACGCTCGTGATCGTTTATCATATAATAGCTATCATAATTTTATGAGAATCATGTAAGAAGCATATGATACTTATGTGTGACACGAAGGGTAGTGTTGCATATATAAAAGTAAGCAACATTCTTTACTAAATTATAATACACAATAAATTGCTTCCATTTTGAAAAACATGTTTAAAACATGATAAATGCCTATTGTAATAGAAGTATTGTAATACTAGTATTGTTAATAACCACTTTAACATTTAACGTCATTTGTTATTTCTGTACCCCGTGTGGTTCCCGGACTAGAATGGGACCACAGCTTATCCAGTCATTTTGTCATGTCGATTAAATGTCTTCATCGTGATCCATGTTTTGTTTCATGTGCTACTTGATTGGTTGCAGAAAACAATGATCGTGGCTCCAGCGAAAAACGGAGTGTTTACAAGAGGATATACAGCAACTGCAGTTCTGCAGGTGAGATGGTTTCGTTGAAGGCCCATTTTGTATACTTTAATGTAAATGGAGAGTGGACCTGGAATGTTCATCCCGCTTGGCGCCATTTAATCTTTTTGTGTTGGTGCTCTGTAAAACCCCAATTCACCAATTCACTTATTTCTGTACTATTATTGTGGGAGATAAATATGTACAAAACTATCAGCAAGAGTTCCTTTTCCTGACATTATTTGATTTTGAGCCAATCTCAATTTGAGGCAGTTTCTTTTTTCGCATTATGTTAAGTTGTTCAGAACAACCACAAAATACACTTAATAAATAATAAGGACCTGTAAATAGGTCCTTCTAGCGTGTGTAATGTGTGTACATTTTCTAGACAAATATAAATTATCATACTTTTCTTTTCCTTTGTTGAGAGAGTGAGAGAGAGAGAGAGGTGCATTTATATCACAAACATGTTTGACAAATGACAATGGTAGTCTACTGATGGTTCAGTTACAGGACTATATTTTAAGAGGTTTGAAAAAACCAGTTTATTTCTAGTAGTATTTTCCCGCCATACATCTCGAGCATGCCTATTTTGCCGTATTTTTGGAACGAGTACGAGGTGCCTCAAGGCTCCGGCTATATTCATCCCGGACACAAGCTGCTATGTGTGTTGGACTGTGTATCAACGTCATTTTACTGTTCATAAAACAACTGTATTTTAGAAAGAATACCAGGTCGCAGTCAAATTGGTATACAGGCCTAAAATTGATACATAATTCAAGTAGTAGAAGACCCATAAAATGGATACAGTCTAACAGTTATGGTCTGCGCATGTGTAGAACTGGTTCTAGATAACTGTTTTTTACTGCAAGAATCAGAGTCTATTTCTGTTCTCAGCATACGAATACAGATGGTTCCAAATCGGTATCGTCACTGATTATTGATTGATGCTAAACTTTATTAAAGGGATAAACGGCAATCTTGATTTTTTAAAAGCTCGCGGCAAAACTTGCATTTGTGCAATAATTAGTAATAATTATAGGAATACTATAAAGGAAATTGTGCTTGAATATTACTAACTGTTTGTGTGTACAGCTATATATGTATCTCTTTTTGGTGCTGTCTGATATTAAAATAAGCAAAACCTTCTTTAATCATTAAACAGAGCTGAAGCATCGTTTGAAGAGTTTGAACAGGTCTGTTCCACTGCTACTTATTCTCATGAACTACTGATCAGAGATTTCAACAACAAACAACATCTAAACATTAAACCCTTTCTTCTAATAAACATTAAACCCTTTCTTCTAATGGAAATTGCTAAAAACTGAGATTACCTTCACAGACACATACTAGTTCAGATGTCTATCATATGCATATTTTAACATTATACAACACAGATGCCAACATTAAAAATATGTTCATTTTGTCTAATGGTGAGTAGTTTATCTAGTGCTCAAATCTTTCATGATAAATGTGTTTTGATTGTTGACAATTACAAAAAAAAAGATTCTAACACCCACACACATGTTCGTTTATTTTTATCATATTCATTCCGGTTATTGTTTTCTTATGTAACTGTTCCGACCGATACTTTGTATCGCTGTTTTCTTGTTATATCGCCCGCTGGCTACGGAGTGTGGGTGATACATACTTTCTAAAATGGTGATTGGACTCTTTCCCAAGTAAACATGTACCAGCTTTTGACGCGATCCATGTAATCGTGTGTCATATAACCAGGCTTTTTTATATTATAAGATATATATTCACTGGGATAAAAGAACAACACATTTATTGTAGGTGATATTTTACTTCATGGTTATGAATATATCGGTCCACGAATGTAGTGAGTGACCCTCGTATGCTCGGCAGTCATGAAACATAACACACCACTAGTAATTGATTAATTATAACAGACAGTTATTTGATGTGCATAGCCTTATATATTCAAGAAATTATGTCGTATCAGAAGCTAAAATTTAACAGATAAATCATTATAAATCAATTGGACGATTTAATTTTAGCAAATGTATCGTTTTCGGCGAATTTGATTGATTGTTCCATGTCTGTAAAGTTACACTAGTATATCTAAAACATTATAAACGGTAGCTCGAATCAGGACAATTATTAGGCAACGTTTTACTTTTTAATACCATTTTGTGATATCACCTATTCGAATTAGTGATAACAATAATTCGAATATATGATATCACCATTCAGTTTAAAATTCAAATGCATAAATAGCACCTATTTGATTCTGTGATATCACTCGTTCGAACAGGTAATATCACTGATTCGTCTTGGACTTGAACCCGTCTTGGTGTTTCGTCTTTCGTCTTGAACCCGTCCAAGACGAATCAACGATACCCGTAATATCATCCATTCGAAGAAGTCATACATCAATTGGAATAGGTCATATTATGGAACGCCATGACTGTATTATGGAACGCCATGACTGTCTTATGATGTTGCCGATTAATACATGCAGCGCATTGGTAGATCTTTCATGATATACAATGCATTTTTAATTATGCATGGTAAATAAATCTTTATATGTGGTAAAAAAGTATTTATATTGAGCGCGCAGCCTATATTTGTAGTTGCTTATGGAGGAGCACGTGACATGTGGAGGAGCTTGTTGGGTAAATGTATAACTAGATCTAACTCCGCCGTTGCTTTTTAACACGTTGACACTAATTCATCTAATTGTTAAAATGATTGGTTTTTAACGGCATGTGGTTTATATTTAACAGAAACGTGTTAATTGAGGTAAAACAAGAAACCATAAAAATGTGGAAATAAGTGTAAATACTTATATTTTTACATTCAGTTTGTCTGGACTTAAAATCGCATGATTATTTACTCCATTTTGGCGGCGTAAACGTGCACCACAAGTATATGATGGCCATCCTTTAAACATTATCAGACATTAATTACATGTGGAAACAAACAAATAATAAGTAAACAAGTAACATTTAAACGAACAGGTACATCATATTTTATCATTTCTACCAAAGAATTTCTCTCCATAGTCTATTATAGGGAGATATCACTCATTGGTTGCGTATTAAAACAAGTCGTGCAAAAAAACACGTAATATATCTCTGTGCTGGACATAGTAGTCACGTACTGTGCTAAAAAGCCATGCAACAGTGCACGGTATTGCTGTGCTAGACATAGTCACGCATTGTGTTAACAAGCCATGCAACACTACACGGTATTGCTGTGCTAGACATAGTCACGCACTGTGTTAGCAAGCCATGCAACACTACACGGTATTGCTGTGCTAGACATAGTCACGCACTGTGTTAGCAAGCCATGCAACACTACACGGTATTGCTGTGCTAGACATAGTCACGCATTGTGTTAACAAGCCATGCAACACTACACGGTATTGCTGTGCTAGACATAGTCACGCATTGTGTTAACAAGCCATGCAACACTACACGGTATTGCTGTGCTAGACATAGTCACGCACTGTGTTAGCAAGCCATGCAACACTACACGGTATTGCTGTGCTAGACATAGTCACGCACTGTGTTAGCAAGCCATGCAACACTACACGGTATTGCTGTGCTAGACATAGTCACGCACTGTGTTAGCAAGCCATGCAACACTACACGGTATTGCTGTGCTAGACATAGTCACGCATTGTGTTAACATGATGATGCCATGCAACACTACACGGTATTGCTGTGCTAGACATAGTCACGCACTGTGTTAGCATGCCATGCAACACTACACGGTATCGCTGTGCTAGACATAGTCACGCATTGTGTTAACATGATGATACCATGCAACACTACACGGTATTGCAGTGCTAGACATAGTCACGCACAGTGTTAACATGCCATGCAACACTACACGGTATTGCTGTGCTAGAAATAGTCACGCATTGTGTTAACATGATGATACCATGCAACACTTCACGGTATTGCTGCGCTAGACATAGTCACGCATTCTGTTAACATGATGATGCCATGCAACACTACACGGTATTGCTGTGCTAGACATAGTCACGCATTGTATTAACATGCCATTCAACACTACACGGTATTGTTGTGCTAGACATAGTCACGCACTGTGTTAACATGATGATGCCATGCAACACTACACGATATTGCTGTGCTAGACATAGTCACGCATTGTGTTAACATGATGATGCCATGCAACACTACACGGTGTTGCTGTGCTAGACATAGTCAAGCACTGTGTTAACAAGCCATGCAACACTACACGGTATTGCTAACAAGCCAGGCAACACTACACGGTATTGCTGTGCTAGACGTAGTCACGCACTGTGTTAACAAGTCATGCAACACTACACGGTATTGCTGTGCTAGACGTAGTCACGCACTGTGTTAACAAGCCATGCAACACTACACGGTATTGCTGTGCTAGACATAGTCACGTACTGTGTTAACAAGCCATACAACAGTACACGGTATTTCTGTGCTAGACATAGTCACGCACTGTGTTAACATGCCATGCAACACTACACGGTATTGCTGTGCTAGACATAGTCACGTACTGTGTTAAGATGAGGATGCCATGCAACACTACACAGTATTGCTGTGCTAGACATAGTCACGCACTGTGTTAACAAGCCATGCAACACTACACGGTATTGCTGTGCTAGACATAGTCACGCATTGTGTTAACATGATGATGTCATGCAACACTACACGTTATTGCTGTGCTAGACATAGTCACGCACTGTGTTAACAAGCCATGCAACACTACACGGTATTGCTGTGCTAGACATAGTCACGTACTGTGTTAACAAGCCATGCAACACTACACGGTATTGCTGTGCTAGACATAGTCACGCACTGTGTTAACATGATGATGCCATGCAACACTACACGGTATTGCTGTGCTAGACATAGTCACGCACTGTGTTAACAAGCCATACAACAATACACGGTATTGCTATGCTAGACATAGTCTAGTACTGTGTTAACAAGCCATACAACAATACACGGTATTGCTGTGCTAGACATAGTCACGTACTGTGTTAACAAGCCATACAACAATACACGGTATTGCTGTGCTAGACTTAGTCGCGTACTGTGTTAACAAGCCATGCAACAATTCACGGTATTGCTGTGCTAGACATAGTCGCGTACTGTGTTAACAAGCCATGCAACAATTCACGGTATTGCTATGCTAGACATAGTCGCGCACTGTGTTAACAAGCCATACACCAATACACGGTATTGCTAAGCTAGACATAGCCGCGCACTGTGTTAACAAGCCATACACCAATACACGGTATTGCTAAGCTAGACATAGTCGCGCACTGTGTTAACAAGCCATGCAACAACACACGGTATTGCTATGCTAGACATAGTCGCGCACTGTTTTAACAAGCCATGCAACAACACACGGTATTGCTATGCTAGACATAGTCGCGCACTGTGTTAACAAGCCATGCAACAA
The DNA here is from genome assembly GCA_037043455.1 of Cyrtodaria siliqua. Lineage (NCBI taxonomy): Eukaryota > Metazoa > Mollusca > Bivalvia > Adapedonta > Hiatellidae > Cyrtodaria > Cyrtodaria siliqua. The sequence goes on along the minus strand of JAWPHD010002593.1, from coordinate 51,792 downwards.
CACACGGTATTGCTATGCTAGACATAGTCGCGCACTGTGTTAACAAGCCATGCAACAACACACGGTATTGCTATGCTAGACATAGTCGCGCACTGTGATAACAAGCCATACAACAATACACGGTATTGCTATGCTAGACATAGTCGCGCACTGTGTTAACAAGCCATACAACAATACACGGTATTGCTATGCTAGACATAGTCGCGCACTGTGTTAACAAGCCATACAACAATACACGGTATTGCTATGCTAGACACAGTCGCGCACTGTGTTAACAAGCCATGCAACAATACACGGTATTGCTGTTCTAGACATAGTCGCGCACTGTGTTAACAAGCCATGCAACAATACACGGTATTGCTGTGCTAGACATAGTCGCGCAATACACGGTATTGCTGTGCTAGACATAGTCACGTACTGTGTTAACAAGCCATACAACAATACACGGTATTGCTATGCTAGACATAGTCACGTACTGTGTTAACAAGCCATACAACAATACACGGTATTGCTAAACATGAAAAACAAGTCAGACAGTAGCACTAAACTGTATTTATAGCAACACTGTATTGTTAAACATGAACAACATGACATGAGCAACAAATCAGGTAAAAACACATTGCATTGCATTTCTAGACACGAACAGCATGCCATGCAACAATACACTGTGTTGCTAAACCTTAACAATATACCATACAACAATACAGTATATTGCTAGACTCGAAAGAACAAGTCATGCAACAATACAGTGTATATTGTTATACACGAACAACAAGTCATGCGACAATACACTGTATTGCTAAACCTTAACATGAGGTCATGCAACAATACACTGTATTGATAGACCTTAACATCACGTCAAGCAACACTACAGTGTATTACTAGACCTTAACAACAAGTCATGCAACAATTACTAGACCTTAACAACACGTCAGGCAACACTACAGTGTATTACTAGACCTTAACAACACGTCATGCAACACTACAGTGTATTACTAGACCTTAACAACACGTCATGCAACACTACAGTGTATTACTAGACCTTAACAACACGTCAGGCAACACTACAGTGTATTACTAGACCTTAACAACACGTCATGCAACACTACAGTGTATTACTAGACCTTAACAACACGTCATGCAACACTACAGTGTATTACTAGACCTTAACAACACGTCAGGCAACACTACAGTGTATTACTAGACCTTAACAACAAGTCATGCAACACTACAGTGTATTACTAGACCTTAACAACACGTCAGGCAACACTACAGTGTATTACTAGACCTTAACAACAAGTCATGCAACACTACAGTGTATTACTAAACCTTAACAACAAGTCAGGCAACACTACAGTGTATTACTAGACCTTAACAACACGTCAAGCAACACTACAGTGTATTACTAGACCTTAACAACAAGTCATGCAACACTACAGTGTATTACTAGACCTTAACAACAAGTCATGCAACACTACAGTGTATTACTAGACCTTAACAACAAGTCATGCAACACTACACTGTATTGATAGACCTTAACAACACGGCAGGCAACACTACACTGTATTGATAGACCTTAACAACAAGTCATGCAACAATACACTGTTTTGATAGACCTTAACAACACGTCAGGCAACACTACACTGTATTGATAGACCTTAACAACAAGTCATGCAACAGTACAGTGTATTTCAAGCTAGACCTTAACGACATGCCATACAACAATACAGTGTATTGTTATACATAAGCAACATGACATGAACAACAAATCAGGCAACAATACATTGTATTGTTAGACACGAACAACATGTCATGTCACGCATATATTTCGCGACCGTTACACACAATACATAAGTCAAGGCAACACGCATATTGTTCGCGACCGTTACAAACAGTGCATAAGCCAAGACCACACGCATATATTTCGTGACCGTTACACACAGTGCATAAGCCGAGACCACACGCATATATTTCGCGACCGTTACACATAGCGAAGCCAAGACCACACGCATATATGTCGCGACCGTGACACACAGTGAATAAGCCAAGATCATACGCATATATTTCGCGACCGTGACACACAGTGATTAAGCAAGACCACAAGCATATATTTCGCAACCGTGACAAACAGTGAATAAGCCAAGACCACGCGCATAAATTTTGTGACCGTTACACACTGTGCATAAGCCAAGGCAACACGCATATATTTCGCGACCGTGACACACAATGAATAAGCCAAGACCACACGCATATATTTCGCGACCGTGATACACAGTGAATAAGCAAGAACACACGCATATATTTCGCGACCGTGACAAACAGTGAATAAGCCAAGACCACGCGCATATATTTCGTGACCGTTACACACAGTGCATAAGCCAAGGTAACACGCATATATTTCGCGACCGTGACACACAATGAATAAGCCAAGACCACACGCATATATTTCGCGACCGTGACACACAGTGAATAAGCCAAGATCACACGCATATATTTCTTGACCGTGACAAACAGTGAATAAGCCAAGACCACGCGCATATATTTCGTGACCGTTACACACCGTGCATAAGCCAAGGCAACACGCATATATTTCGTGACCGTTTCACACAATGCATAAGCCAAGGCAACACGCATATATTTCGCGATCGTGATACACAGTGAATAAGCCAATGCAAGGCGCATATATTTCGCGACCGTTACACACAATACATAAGCCAAGGCAACACGCATATATTTTGCGACCGTTACGCACTGTGCATAAGCCAAGACCACAGGCATACTGTATATTTCGCGACCGTGACACACAGTGAATAAGCCGAAGCAACACGCATATATTTCGCGACCGTTACACACACTGAATAAGCCAAGGTCAGACAAATATATTTCGCGACCGCGTGACACAATGTATATACGAACATACGCATATGCATGAGTGCTAGTCTGGGAAATCAATCACATGTTAATAATTCGAGACATGAATGTCAAGAATATTATAATATGTTCTTATCTATATCTACTTGATTATACACGCGTTAACGGACATTTGTTGATTTGCATATATACATAGTTTATATTACTACCATATCGTCCCTTATTTGTTAATAGTTTTATCTTTATATATTTACATTAATTGTTAATTACTACTTCATTTCTTCATCTTTCATCAGTTTTTGCACACAATATGACCTATGTATGTGTGGATGTACCATAAAACACCATTCATTCATTCGTTGAGAGACGGGAGACGGACTGGCATAGGATTTCGGAAAGGGGGAATTCAAGAAGTTTATTTATTTGTTTGTTTGTTTGTTTGTTTGTTTGTTTGTTTGTTTGTTTGTTTGTTTCTTTCTTTCTTTCTTTCTTTCTTTATTTATTAAACAAAGCGCTCATTCTCCACTATTCGAGTTGACAAGAGTTTAGACTAATTTCAACGATGTTGTCATTGTAGAAATAAATGGTTTCAATATTTATCATATAACCCATTTTTTCACACAACTCATTGTATATGTAAACTTCATTAATACAAAAGACCAAATGGCCTATCAGTATACAATACAAAACACATCATATTTATAATTTAAGAATCAATGGCTTGCTGGCATCACTTTTACCAGTATATGTAATATATTCATTATTGTTCATCTGATGAATACACGTTTGTTATTTATAATCAAATATATAGATAGTTTATTAATATAAAAAGCCTTAGTCCTATCAGTATACATCTACTATCCTAATTAACGAAATGATAACAATAATTATAATAATAGATGTCCCAATGCATTATAACTACTCAAAACTATTTAAACTCATCTAGGTTACAGTCCTAGTCAATATTACATGGAAGTATACAATTCGTTTTTATATTTGCCTTAATCATGACACATCAAGTTAAGATCTTGCCGAAACGAAATGCAAGAAATTGGATGTGTAGATTAACGCATAAACAAAACATCATTTATGTTCACAAAGGAAAATAAAATAAATAGATAAATAAATAAGTAAGTAAACAAAATGTTGAACTTATAGAATAACATATACTTCCTAATCTCATTCAAATTAATCAAAAGTGACTTTTAAAATTATTATGAAATCTTATTCTGTCCTAATTCAAATAGAACATACTATTTCTCTTCAAGAATGCTTTGTGTGTATAGTTTGAAATATTTCTTATTGTTTTAACATTTTCAGTTTTCATTAATTCTATAAATTTTGGACTTTTCGGGCGTTTCCAATAATAAGCTTTAATATTATGTTATTGGTTAGACATATTTTGTCACGTGATTTTCCATCACAGTCTATAAGAGTATTTAAACTTAAAGGGGCAAGACACGCAGTTCAAATGTACATATGAAAAATGTTAAGATCATCCTCAAATCTACAGCTATATTCCCACAGACCGAATAGAGAATTTTTCAGAAAAAAGTTTGCCTATTCATGCTCTAAAGTATGGAACTCACTTCCTCACCATATAAAAAATGCCCAATCTGTTAATCATTTCAAAACATTGTATTTACGGTGGATTAACCAAACCATATAATAATGAATAAGTCCTGCGACTCAGTTTGGACATATTTCCATTACTGAAGGCATGACTATACAATTCAGTTTAAATGTATCACATATCTTTGTAAATATTGTATTATATATATTGTTGAGGGCCTCATGGAAGATTGACTATTTTCAATTGAGTTCTCTCGTTAAATAAAGTCTTTATTATTAGTAGTAGTAGTATAATAAGAGAAAAAATAGCTGCTTTTAAATTCCATATTTACTGTTGAGTTGAATTGGGTGTTACGGTGCCCTAACACACAAAGGTTATATGTCGCCATTAGGATTGAACATGCCATGCCCACTCTCCATTACATCTAGGTGAAAATGCAGAATGAGCATAAAACCTTCCCACACGCAGAACTGCGGAGTTAATGTAAAAACTCTCTTGTAAACACTCATTTTTTGCTGGAGCCATATTTACAGGGTACTTTAAAAAAAATGTGTATTTAAGAGACTGTAGATACAAAGTCACGGTTGTATATTCTGTTTTGGTAGAGACATTTATCTCGATCTGCCAGCTGTTATAATTATCGGACATTGACATCAGTTCAGAGAGGTTTATACTATTTCCTATTTCTTTCTTAATGATATCAGTGACTATACTATTTACATATGAAAAATATCCATACATGATCATGGATGTTAACTCATCCTAACGTTCTAAACTAGTCGAAAAGAAATAAAGTGCAATATTGCTATCATATATATTTCATTCTATATACAGTAGCGTATAAATCAAACTCGAATTCAAAAGTCAATAAACCACTATTATATAAACATAACGATTTCTAAAAAAAAAATTGGGTTACACGTACACCAACAAAACGGGTCGATATGGCATTAACACGAATGAAACCATGATTCCTGGCCATGTCTACATTTATATTAATAGCTATGATTCTCACAGCTGCATTTAGTTCAAATCCCACTCTGTACTTGGAGCTCGAATTGTAAGTGAGGTAGTGTCGATTCTTACGGATGGCGGGAGGTGTACAGTACTGGTTCTACGTATAGGATAGAGGCTATGAAGAGAAATCTTCACCATTAAGAAACCGAAAGGTGAGCGAGGGAGTGCGGTTTCTTAATGGTGAAGATTTCTCTGCATAGACTCTATCCGGCTTAGTGTTTACGATAGGTTTTATCGATAGTCTCTATATATATGTCACACTCTTCACCAAGAAGAGCGTAGGTAGTAAAATCTTCATCAATAAATCAAGTATTTCAAATTCTGAGCCATCTGATTGGTTTTAAAAGTAGAGTAAACACTACCCAGGAAAAGTGGGTGGTCTGCCTCCACCACCAAAATAAATCGACCGTCATATATGACCTTACATGAGTTAAAAATGACGTGAAACACCGTACATACAAACAAACAAACAAATACAGCTACATTTACATTAAAATAAAACTATGCAGAACGAGCCTCAAAACTTCCCACCAAAAATGTAACTATCTTACTTTCGTTTAAGACTGAAAAGTAGTTCCATACAATACGAACTGAGTACCTTCCAGAGTTGTAGTACCATACAATACGAACTGAGTACCTTCCAGAGTTGTAGTACCATACAATACCAACTGAGTACCTTCCAGAGTTGTAGTACCATACAATACGAACTGAGTACCTTCCAGAGTTGTAGTACCATACAATACGAACTGAGTACCTTCCAGAGTTGTAGTACCATACAATACCGACTGAGTACCTTCCAGAGTTGTAGTACCATACAATACGAACTGAGTACCTTCCAGAGTTGTAAGGCAACACATTACGATTCTTGTTCGGATGTACTTGTAAATAGGTAATTCTTCATTGTCAGTTACAATGTTACAATACACAATTATAACAAAATAAAAATTCTGCCATTCAATTCAAGGAAATTAGTTCTGCATTGTCACGTTACAATATACACTATTACCGTATTTCCCGATTATAGTAGCACCCGCGTGTTGTTTTTTTGTGTTTTTTTGTGTTTTTTTGTGTTTTGTTTGTGTTTTTTGATGTTTGGATACAAAAGATCGAACATGTATTGAATTTTGAAAAAAGGTCGGGTAGGGGTGAGCGGGGAGGGATGCTTCTATTACAGGAGGTGCTACTATAAGGGAAAATAAGGTACATACACTCTGCTATTCAGTTCAAGGATAGTAAGTGCTCCAGTATAATGTTAAATAATAACATGTACTATTATCATAAAACAAGTTTACAGTTTGTTTACGTAAATGTGCAAGTGTGTATAGACCAACCTTATGGAACAATTGTTCTACAGTGAATGAAAACAGTGTGAAAACCAGAAGTGATAGTTCACATTTTACAAAATTATCCATCAGTGACAATAAAATGTGTTGATGTAAAGCACTATTTCTAATTTTACTTAGGTAAAGGTCAAACTATGTAAACACCTTTTCAAAATATGGTGCGCACTTGCCGTATTATTCTGCATTGCTGCATTGCCGGGCTGTCAGAAAAGGCCCCAGTCAAACTGAGATAGATAAATTATCAACCAAATATATTTCTTGTTAAGACTTTACCATTAAAAAATGATCTATTTGTGCACTGCATTAAATTAGCTCCGCTTGAAACTGATAGCATGTTTCTTGTTCACAGGTTTTGTCTGTAAATAATACACTGAACAAAATTGCCAAGTATCAACTTTGTATCTTAACTAATTTTCTTATTTTAAATATATTTTAGAATAGATACATGATAAGTATTTTGTTTTGACCCATAGTTTGTAAAACATTTATTTTTTGTTTAAATTGTTACATCTTTTGAGAGTTACCCTCCCTTTATATGAAAACATGAAATGTACTGATAAAACACATAACATGAGTCAAAGATCGCTTAAAGATAAAAATAAATAAAATTGGTATGAAATAATAGAAAAAAACATAAAAAATAAATTGACACATTTATCGCAGATTTTCCGTCTATAAAAAAACGAAATATGGATAATCTTAAATTACCTCCCTTTACATTGAATATTGTTTGAAATTCAAGTAACTGTAATTCAGCGTTAACATTAAATATTTCGAAAAATTCTTTTGCAAATGCATTTGTGGTGGTAATGCTAGTAAAACATGATGTCAAAATAATTTTAACTGGCATATTTTAGAATTAGGAACATCGAAAGCTTCACTAATTCGAAGTACTTAATAAAATCCTATATACCCAGTTGTATAAGTGTTATAACTTATTTCTAAGAAAACACATTGACTTAAAAGTTTTAAAATATGTTCATGCAATCAGAGCAGACGATTTACAATCGTTATTTTTCAGTTTAACCGTATCTCTAATCAAGCTCAAAATACACAAAACAATGAGAATATTATTGACATATTCTTAGGTTGATACTTAGCAATTTGGTTTAGTATATATACAGCATAGTGAGCCATTCTGCACAGCATTTCGAGATAAATGTGTTGTCAATTTCTTTAACAATGGAAGTAACATCATTTTCAAAGAGATGGGCAGATTGGAAGGTCGATAGGGAGAGTGACAGATTAGAGGTCGTAAAACAAGTTTTTTTGGCGGGGTTTGGGGTAGGGGGAATTAAAATCTAGCTAAGAAAAATCATGTGAAAGAGCTTCTCTTTGTTTCCGTTCGGAGCCCATCACCCCACCCATCCCACCCACCCACCCGCACCACCACCACCACCACACATACACACTTTCCGCCCAAGATATCTTGATTGATCCCTCTAATATCAAATCATGTATCTGACCCTGTCTTCACTTTTCGCTTTACAATTTAATACTTGCGTAAAACACATGCAGTTACCATAGATCCCAAATTCTCAAAACTGCTGATCAAGGAATCTGCGCGGGGGAAAAAGCTGCCGCACGCTCTTTTCAGTCCATAATTATGACCATGTGAACACTAACGTTATTACTACTTGTTGTCTAACGTTATACTTATACCAGATAATTTGAGCTAACATAATTGGTATTTATTTATATAATGTACAACTCATTTATTACCATGCGTTTGTGTGTAATACTTAATACATTAGTGTTTGTTCGTAATACTTGATGCAATATATCCTAGACAACTGATGGCGGTAGTACTTGTCTACATGTAGATTCATATACGCGGATCCAGAATTTGGAAATCTTGATTTTAAAAATTAGTTGACAACCAGACAAAATACCCTCTCAGCGTATGTAATTGATTATTTTTTAAATCTCGCGGAGGGTCCGAATCACTCCCCACGCTCCCCCACCCCCACACACCAGCCTACAGTGCTCAAGTGTATGCATAACATGTATATGTACCATCAATAAAATCATTTTATATATTAAAAGTTTAAGCAGCATTACTAAAACTGAATGCTCATCAACACATTATACGTTATTTTAGTTTAAACTTATTTATTTTACAACGATTGTAACAAAATCTCTATGAACTTTCGATGTTATTTAGAGCTACCCCAGAGAGAGAGGGAGGATCCAAAGGATACGTAGTAATTCAGGATATAGGATCCAATACGGTCCTTTTTCCGACTGACGAGGCTAAATAAAGTGTTTTGCAAAAGAACACAAGGACTAAACTCAGGGACACCGGTGAGGCTTAAACCCGGTCCCTTGGGAGACCGGTGAGGCTTAAACCCGGTCCCTTGAGAGACCGGCTTAAACCCGGTCCCTAGGGAGACCGGTGATGCTTAAACCCGGTCCCTCGGGACACCGGGGAGGCTTAAACCCGGTCCCTCAGGATTTGAAGTCCACCACACTATCCACTGGCTTCTCTTAATATATATGTAGCGGGTGTATAATGACCAGTATCCTCTCTTAGACAACGTATTTCTCTGAGTTTAAAGCTAATACCTCTCAAGAATACAAGGTACTATAGTGCAAAGCACTTATCTCTAAATTTATTCAACATAATGAATACTCACGTTTGTGCTCGTGTATGTTATAGACGATTAAAAAAAATCTCCTCTTACATGAGGCATACACTTCAGACATTGTGTTGTTGTTGTTTTTTGTTGGTGTTTTTTATTATTAAAAGCGCCTTTCTTAGAAGGAAGTCTGCCTTTCGGTTATAAGTATCTCGCATATAAAGGATATTGTAAGTTTGCTCACATGAATAGCTATGGAACCTGTGTGTCTGAGAGGTCTCGACAATACTGAATACATGCAATTTGAATAAGCAAAGTCGAAGGTATTAGAATGTGAAAAACGTTAACGCAAATGTTGACGACGTCGCCATACCTGTTTGCCACATTCTGCGAAGGCGAGAACAATTGAGAACCAGGAAGGCATGATGGCACTCTACTAGGTAACATATGACTCTTGCAGATATTGAGAGGAAGTGGCCTAATGTATTTTTTATATATACCATAGGTTTTCTCGATAGTCTCTATATAGGTCACGCTCTTCACCGCGAAGACTGCTTGTAGTAAAATCGTTTGTGTTTACCCTACTTTTTCAACCAATCTTTTGCCTCAGTTTTTCAAATACTTGCACCATTTATTTATGAAGATTTTACTACAATCAGTCTTTGCGGTGAAGAGCGTGACCTAGATAAAACCTACATAGTAAACATGGTAAACAATAAGCCGGATAGACTATGAAGAGAAATCTACGCTACGTTACGCTCCCTCCCTTTCGGTGTCTAATTAGTGAAGATTTCCCTTCATAGCCTCTAACCTGGAGCGTATGGTGAAGATTTCTCTTCATAGCCTCCATTCTTAATGGTGAACATTTCTTTTCATAGCCTCTATCCTGGAGCGTATGGTGAAGATTTCTCTTCATAGCCTCCATTCTTAATAGTGCAGATTTCCCTTCATAGCCTCCATTCTTAATAGTGAGGATTTCCCTTCATAGCCTCCATTCTTAATGGTGAACATTTCTCTTCATAGCCTCTATCCTGGAGCGTATGGTGAAGATTTCTCTTCATAGCCTTCATTCTTAATAGTGAAGATTTCCCCTCATAGACTCCATTCTTAATAATGAAGATTTCCCTTCATAGCCTCCATTCTTAATAGTGAAGATTTCCCTTCATAGCCTCCATTCTTAATGGTGAAGATTTCTCTGCATTGCCTAGATTTCTCTTCTCTATCCTGGAACGTATGGTGAAGATTTCTCTTCATAGCCTCTATTCTAGCCTCTATCCTAGGATGGAGGCTATGAAGAGAAATCTTCACCATACGCTCCAGGATAGACGCTATGAAGAGAAATCTTCACCATATGCTCCAGGATAGACGCTATGAAGAGAAATCTTCACCATACGCTCCAGGATAGACGCTATGAAGAGAAATCTTCACCATACGCTCCAGGATAGACGCTATGAAGAGAAATCTTCACCATACGCTCCAGGATAGACGCTATGAAGAGAAATCTTCACCATACGCTCCAGGATAGACGCTATGAAGAGAAATCTTCACGCTCCAGGATAGACGCTATGAAGAGAAATCTTCACCATACGCTCCAGGATAGACGCTATGAAGAGAAATCTTCACCATTAATAAACCGAAAGGGAGGGAGCGTAGCGACTGACAGCGGTTTCTTATTGGTATTTATAGACTATATCCGGCTTAGTGTTTACTATAGGTTTTATCGATAGTCGCTATATAGGTCACGCTCTAACCTGTGAAGAGCGCTGGTAGTAAACTCTTCATGAATACATGTTGCCCGTATTTGAATTCTGATCCATCTGGTTGGTTTAAAAACTAGGGTTAACACTAAAAATAGTTTGAAGTTCTTAAAACAAGTTGTGAGATTGCCATAAACAGTGCATGACCTTGCCCTAGTAACCTTAAACATGTGACCCCATATACCGTATCAACTGACAATTCACACATCAAGTTTCATTCCACAATAATTATATGTGTGTAAGTAAAACAAAATGAACTAGAACTATCATTGAAGATAGTGAATACCCCCGCTTTTTGATCAGTTGTTATTCGTATATGAAGTTTGGGAACAACCCATTTAAAACTGTTTGAGGAATGCAAGTAATAAAAATGTGTTAAGCGACGCGACAAAAATGTGTTACGAGACGGGACGCGATGGAACAAAAATGTGTTACGCGACGGGACGTTACGAAAAGCGTAATTCTTATATAGCCCCCATTTCACTTTGTGAAAGCAGGGGTGTAACTAATAAACCAGTTAACATGGAACCAATTGCAAATAAGCCTTAGGGCTTTCATGGGCCATCCATGGTTTAAAGATCATGTGTTTTTTTTTATTATAACTATTTATGTATTTTTAAAAACATGTTTTCTTTTCTTTTAAGCAAAAGTGTGCTCTTAAAACATAAAATACATTTTTAATATTGTAAAATACAATATCTTAAAACATAAACGAACTTTGATTTAATTTTGACTGTACGTGTATACTTCACATATGAAATTGTATGTGTAATGTATGTGCTATGTCTGTGACATTTAACCGAAATAAATATTAGTATTATTAATTTATTATTAACACTTGCAACTACAACATCGCTTCATAATATATTGGCCGTTTAATGACTTTTTTGTTATATACCTGTTAGATATAAAAATCAGTATAAGGTATATGTAACAATCTTACGGAAATATTTAAAATTCGTTACATTTTCAAATAACAAATTAACTATTAAAAATTAATTTTTCAAATTTCGAATTTACCATGGACGTGGTGGGTGTGGCGGATCCGTCACGCGCTCCCACCCACCTAAAACCTGGCCAAGTATGTTTACACCTGCCACAAAAAGGCCTACGTCCACTCCCCCACCCCACTAAAAATCCTTTTTTCATTTGGCGCAATGGGTGGTGCAAAGCAAAATCCAAGAATATCTGGAGAATCTATGGATGCTCCTCGAACGGGATGCTTTATGTGCTTTATGTGAATGAGGTCGTATCAGAAATAAATAAAACGTATGTGTAGTTTGTGTTAGAAACATGACAAGAAATTCCATGAAGATTCCACGAAAACTAGGCTTTCCATAAACCTTCTACATTTATTTCCATATAATCAACCTACACCAAGTTTCACGTCAATAATAACTGAAGTTATTGTCCGGAAACCATTTTTCTATTTTTAGTAACAGTGACATTGCCTTGACCCAGTGACCTCAAATTTAATCCAAAGCGTCCTTTCAGTATAAGCTAATACCTACACCGCAAGTATCGTTGCAATAACTTATTCCTAAGTAAAGTAATAGTTCATTTATCTTTTTTTATTTTTAGTAAGTAACAGTGACCTTGACTCTAGTGACCTCAAATGCAATCCAAAGCTTCCTTTCCATATTAGATACCTACACGCCATTTTTTGTTTCGATATCTCATTCCCAACTAAAGTTATTGCCAAGAAACCACTGTTCTATGTTTAGAAACGTTTACTTTGACCACAGTGACCTCAAATTCAATCACAAGCTTCAATTCAATAAAAGCAACAAACACAGCAAGTTTCATCACAATATCTCATTCCTAACAAACAGTATTGAGCAGAAACCATTTTCCTATCTTAGTAACAGAAATCTTGACCTTGACCCCAGTGACCTCAAATGCAATCCCAAGCTTCCTTTCCATACGTTTTGTTTTAATGTCTCATTCCTAACTACAGTTATTGTTTAGAAGTGACCTCAAATGCGATCAAAAGTTTCAATTCAATATAAGCTACCCACACAGCAAGATTTGTTCCAGTATCTCATTCCTAACTAAAGTTATTGAGCGGAAACTTGTTTTCTCTATTTTTAGTACCAGCGACATTGACCTCGAATGCAATCCCGACTTCCTTTCCACATAAGCTACATACACAGAAAGTTCCTTTCCAATATCTCATTCCTAACTAAAGATATTGAGTGGAAACCTTTTTTCCTATTTTAAGTAACAGTGACCTTGACCCCATGACCTCACCTTTCATTCCATATAAGCAACTTACTAAGCCAGTTTCGTCGCAATATCGCATTGATATCTAAAGCGGAAACCATGAGTTTGAGATCAATAACTAATTAAAATGAAGATACAAGTTAGAGCAATTGTGTCCTGCATTTCCTCTCATTGCGCTCTATCATTTTTAGAAGTTTCATTCCAGTCCCCATTAGAAGATTTGAAGTTATGCTCTAGAAAAGAACTACAAGTATAAAATGACAAAGGGCAATAACTATACTTTTAATGAAGACTGAGTCATGGATCTTGTAATCGGCACTTCTTCTCATTGCCCTCTGTCATTGTGGGAAGTTTTATTTCAGTCCCTTTAGTAGTTTTGAAGATATGCTCCAGAAAAGAATAACAAAATAAATTACAAAGTGCAATTACTCTTAATGCGATTAAAGAGTTAATTAATAAAATCTCGTATTGGCGAGTTTCTTCATATTGGCGTTGTTTTTTCATATTGGCCGACTTCCGGTTCATATTTGCCGAGTTTGCGTCGTATTGCCTGTAGAGTTTCTAGTAAAACAAGGCTAATATAGTTAAGTTAATTAATAATTTCATTTATATATCAAAAAGCGAGCGCGAATGACGTTACTTAACGTCAATGACGTCACTTAAATCTCGTATTGGCGAGTTTCTTCATATTGGCCGACTTCCTGTTCATATTGGCAGTCGTATTGTGTGTAGAGTTTCTAGTAAAACACGGCTAATATTGTTAAGTTAATTAATAAAGTATTATACAGCTTAGATGACAATGGGTGGAAGTGCAGCGTGCAAGAACCACATGGAACTTCGCACATTTATAGTGGGACATGATAGGAAGTGCAGAGAAAAGAACAATCATTTTATCTTCATTTAACTTACTGTTATTGCCCTTGGTAATTTATACTTGTAATTCTTGTCTGGACCGTAACTTGAAAGCTACTAATGGGATTGAAATGAAATTTCACACAATGATAGAGGGTCATGAGAGGACGTGCAGAGTGCAAGAACCACAACTATATCTTTACTATATTTGCCTTGTTTTACTAGAAACTCTACACACAATACGACGCAAACTCGGCCAATATGAACCGGAAGTCGGCCAATATGAAAAAACAAGGCCAATATGAAAAAACTCGCCAATACGAGATTTAAGTGACGTCATTCGCGTTAAGTAACGTCATTCGCGCTCAGATTTAAGTAACGTCATTCGCGCTCGCTTTTTGACATATAAATGTTATTAACGCTACTATAAATAAACGCAAAGTATATCAAAATAATTTGATTTAAACAAATTATACCATAGTGGCTGTTAATTAATAAGTTATTGGTCCTCGGACTGTCATATTGGCCCGCGGCCTTCGGCCTTGGGCCAATATGACAGTCCTTGGACCAATAACTGGGCCAATATGAAACCACTTAATTAATAACATCATATAAGTGACGTCATTCACGTTAAGTAACGTCATTCGCGCTCGCTTTTTGACACATAAATGAAATTAACGCTACTATAAATCAACACAAAGTATGTCAAAAATAATTTGATTAAAAACAAATTATACTGTAGTGGCTGTTAATTAATAAAATTGTCATTAATTACGTGGTTTCATATTGTCCGAGTTATTGGTCCTCGGACTGTCATATTGGCCCGCGGCCTTCGGCCAGTAGGACAGTCCTTGGACCAATAACTGGGCCAATATGAACCACTTAATTAATAACATCATATTAATGCTACCAGCGGTGTAGCGTGACGTACTCAAATACTCACATGAGTAACACTGAAAAATCGAAAATGTCTAAAAAAAATAATTAAAAAATTAAAGAATTAAAAGTGCAGGTAGCGGGATACTGTGTTGTCCCCTCCCACATCCGTGAGTATGTTGGAAAATGGACACGCTACGCCCATGGCTACTATAAATAAACGCAAATTATGTCAAAATAATTTGATTAAAAACAAATTATACTGTAGTGGCTGTTAATTAATAAAACTGTCATTAATTAAGTGCTTTCATATCGTCCGAGTTATTGGTCCTCGGACTGTCAATATGTATTACATTTATATTTAAATATATTGTTACAATTTCAAACCGATAATCATATACACTTTTTCAGCCACAATGGAGAGAACTGTAACTAATTTTGTAATAACTTGTAGTTCAATCCATTTGCATATGTTTCTATGAATATTGTGATGTTGAATTGATGTATTGTAACATATCTGCAATAAAATATTATTAAACTAAACTTAATTAATAACATCATAATAATATTCTATATTAGCTAGGGGCGAATTATGCATATTTCGAATGTAGCTACTAGACAAGCCGGACACACGCTCCACATTTTCCGCAGAGGTAGTTTAGGTCATATAGTTCTACGCTCCACATTTTCCGCAGAGGTAGTTTAGGTCATATAGTTCTACGCTCCACATTTTCCGCAGAGGTAGTTTAGGTCATATAGTTCTACGCTCCACGTTTTCCGCAGAGGTAGTTTAGGTCATATAATTCTACGCTCCACATTTTCCGCAGAGGTAGTTTAGGTCATATAGTTCTACGCTCCACATTTTCCGCAGAGGTAGTTTAGGTCATATAGTTCTACGCTCCACATTTTCCGCAGAGGTAGTTTAGGTCATATAGTTCTAGGCTCCACGTTTTCCGCAGAGGTAGTTTAGGTCATATAATTCTACGCTCCACATTTTCCGCAGAGGTAGTTTAGGTCATATAGTTCTACGCTCCACATTTTCCGCAGAGGTAGTTTAGGTCATATAGTTCTACGCTCCACGTTTTCCGCAGAGGTAGTTTAGGTCA
Organism: Cyrtodaria siliqua; assembly: GCA_037043455.1. Taxonomy (NCBI): domain Eukaryota; kingdom Metazoa; phylum Mollusca; class Bivalvia; order Adapedonta; family Hiatellidae; genus Cyrtodaria; species Cyrtodaria siliqua. Next base: position 35,595 of record JAWPHD010002593.1, on the reverse strand, counting down.
TATAGTTCTACGCTCCACATTTTCCGCAGAGGTAGTTTAGGTCATATAGTTCTACGCTCCTCATTTTCCGCAGAGGTAGTTCAGGTCATATAGTTCTACGCTCCACGTTTTCCGCAGAGGTAGTTTAGGTCATATAGTTCTACGCTCCACATTTTCCGCAGAGGTAGTTTAGGTCATATAGTTCTACGCTCCACATTTTCCGCAGAGGTGGTTTAGGTCATATAGTTCTACGCTCCACATTTTCCGCAGAGGTAGTTTAGGTCATATAGTTCTACGCTCCACATTTTCCGCAGAGGTAGTTTAGGTCATATAGTTCTTGTTAAGAAAGGAGGCCATCTCTGGAAATCCTCATTTTACTGTTTATGGGAATCCAAAATGGCCACCACGTCATTTTCAGTTTTTTTCTTTGAAAGATATATCAAACGTTTTGTTCCTCTTGTTTAAAATATTCCGACAGTTACAGACAAGCAGAAGCTATTGTCTTTATTAGTAAAAGTATAGCAATTTTGTTTTAAATATATAAATTATCCGTTCACTTCAATAAACTAGACATATAGGCTATAGTTCTGATTATTTATGACTTTTTTTCCCCATACTTTATAAAAAATAATTCCTGGATCATAATAATATAAATTCGTGCACGTTGTAGTTATTAACGTTATATGTAGACCGTCTTCTTGTCATATATATATAGGTATTTTTACAAGAAAACGTATATACAATTAAACAAAAAAACACTTGGATAGGGTGATAGGTGGGTGGGGATTATGAGTGATGGAAATGAGACAAGTATGTAATCAGGCTCGTATGTACGCGTAGGCCCTGTGTGCCACCCAGGCCTGCATATAAATTGAAAAGGTAAATATTTTGAAGCTACTGAACATGCAATTAAATATGAGAAAGTGAATAGTAAATGTAAGAATGGTTTCGTGTCGTAGGCTGTGACTAAATGGAGATGAACGCACACGTACGCACGCACGCACGCACACGCACACACACTACACACATACATTACTTACATTACATACATACATGTACGTACTGACAGATGGAAGGACGGACATTCATCCTGATCTTTTAAATTCTAAATGTGCACTATATGTTTTTTTTTATAGTTGTTTCCTTGTTAATGCATTATGTAATAGATACACCGAGATGTGCTGAGGTGTTTAAATGACCAACGAGCTGAGACGGACTATCTTTTTGTAGCACACACTGTGACATCATAGTGACCGTATATCAGGTAGTTGTAGTACGGTATATACGGTGTTCCGTTAGGGCCATCGTACCATCGCGTATCGACCTTTACAAGTCGATGCGCGATAGTACGATGGCGATGGCACGATGGCGATGGTACGTTGACACGATGGTACGATGGCGATGACACAATGGTCCATCGCCTCATCGTACCATCGCACCATCGCGCATCGACTTTAAACACGATGCTACGATGGTACGATGGTCCATCGTACCATCGCACATCGACACCATCGCACATCGACCTTTTATCGACCATTGCCATCGTATCATCGCACCATCGCATTCGATGTGCGATGTTGCATCGCCCCCTGCTCCATCGTACCATCGCCTTCCGTTTAGACATGCGCACATCAAAGCAAAACAAAAATGGAGGACATCATGGATGCAAAGATTCGACAATACTCTTTGGCAATGTTTTCTTACCGAGAATTTCAAGTTTTGCTGAGCCTAAATGAATGGATAGATTTAAGAAAAGTATTGTACAAGTCGATGCGCGATGGTACGATGGCGATGGTACGATGGTACCGCCATCACCATCGTATTATCGTACCATCGCGTTTAAAGTCGATGCGCGATGGTACGATGGCGATGGTACGATGGCCCTAACGGAACACCGTAGGTATAGCCACTCAATCGGTTTTATCAGAGACATGTCAATGTAAATGGAAGAACGTTTTTTGTTGTTTTTTTGATTGACAAATAAAGAAACTAAGTCAAGATTCATCAATCTGTTGCGAGATCTCGTTACAGGAGGAAAAGTACTAAGAGATGGTCGTAAAGACAGTCTTATTTGTTTTAAGTATGAACAGAAAAATTCAAGAAAGATTGAAATCAGAATTGTATGGTTTGTTCAAAACATTCCACTCGTGAAAATCTATCCTTTAACTTGAAATAACAAAGATCTGTTATCACTTCAAAATGCGCAAGTGCATTTGAACGAAGAAGCCAGCATTGTTTGTCAAACATTTCAATTTACCTCAGAGGGTTCACAGACTTACCTAGACTGTATTGTATATGCTATCTATTGTTAAACAAGTGGAATATAAAAATAGTATGGAAATGAGGATGAAGACTACCCCATTCATTTCAAACAGCTTTATCTTTGTCTGCCTAATATGGTAGAGTAAGGGAAGACTGGTTACATACCAGGCACAATGGGTAAAGGAAACAGTTGATATGCAATTTCAGTTTAGGCTGTTATACTTCTCGAAGGAATTTTAGTGGAAAACTATATTTCAAAAAAGTATGAGAACGAAGAAAAAGTCAGTCTTACTGCAGCAGCAATCAATGACGAAAGATCAGTGGGGCAATGATTATGAAGAAAATGTCGCAGCTCTTGCGAAAGCTGCAAACAAGAGCTGCAAACATTATCAGATACGATATTCTAATCCGTACACCCCCGCAGTTTGACTACGTCGGACCCATGAAGTCTTGTGTTTCAATGTTGCTTCATGGTACTTACTGGTTTGGGTGATTAAGATACAAATGCTCTACACCAATGAATGAGAAAAATGATCCTATACAAATCACAGCACCCAAACCGTAGATGGCAATGGCACCTTAGATCCGCACTGAACCACATACATGGAGCAAATTAACTATACAACGAAAGAGACAATACACAAAGAGACAATACACAATAGAAAGAGTGGTGAAGAAAGGGTTACCGACACGGTCAGTAGGCAATAAGGCCCACTGGTGAGCTTAAATCGATTTTACGTGTACACAACCTCGCTATTATCCTGTCTTCAGCGCTCAGTTTGACGAGACAGTGTAAATAAAAGTGCATCCCATCGAGAAATTAGGAACTGATACACGTATATGTTATTACATGTTATTGTAAAGATATAATTTATATAATTATAAACATAATTAGAAACACCTCAGTATATATCCAAAAGTGTACGGAACAACCACAGCAGTTGCAGCCGAAGTGAAAGTCAATACAGCAGTTGCAAAGAGAAAACCAATTGAGGGTACGACCAGAAAACCCGAGGGACAAAGGTTCATGCAACAACCTCCCCATACAGGGTTTCAGAATGTGTAGTCACGGAGTCCCACGAGGTTGTCCGGTCATCATCGCACAAGGGAAAAGTGAAGCGCACTGACTGAATGGGGATGGGTCAATCACCAAACATGAAGTGCGCTGTAATACTAAAGGTTCGTATCCTTTCTGACGAATTTCCTGTTTAATTTTGTAAAGTGATCAGGAAACCCCTTTAATTTCCGAAATTTATAGATCACATCTCCATAAAGTAATGGTAGTGATATTCCTAGTCGCAGAAGTGTTTTTAGGTTGGTGTTCTACACTTCAAGCAGGTTTTCGTTGCGGCGATAAAACCTTGAGAAATATCTACGTTATTTATGATAATGAAAATCTTGCTGAAGAAGTTCACTTGTAATAATTTGATTTCGATAATTTAGTTCCTAAACATCGTTACATGCCCTAACAAAACGAAGTAGCTGGGAGATATAAACCCCGTATGATGTAGCACGAGGTTCGTCCCCATCTAAATGTGGATAGTTAAAGATGTCGAATTCAGTCATCTCTCTTATCATATCTTTTTTTATATATGTAATCATTTGAAATCGAGATATGAAGATCGAGGAATGCTGCTATGGTATATTAGTGACCATATGAGCAAAGAACGGATTATCAATATTGAGTATGTCATCCAGATACCGAGATGTATTATTAAACGCATCAATAATGTCTCTCTGGCTAGCAGGTGACAAACTCGACATGAAATCTATTTCATATTTCATAACAGTATAAAAACAAATCTGCGACAAGTGGCAATAGGAATATAGGAATACCAACAACATGTCGGTAAACGGTTTTACCGTATCTAATAAAGATGATATTTAAAAGAAAAGATAACGCTCTACAAACAACCGACGCAAGTCCACATTTTATATTTATCATTAGGGTCGTTTGTAAAGAAAGCCAGAAAGCCCGACATTATTACAAGCAATTAGAGTAATGCCTTTCCCGGCAAATGTCTTCTGTATAAGCTGAATCAATTTAACTTTGATCATGATATGTGGTAGAGTGGTGTATAGAGTGGGAAAGTCTCACTATCAGGTGAAAAAAGGTCCCCCAGTTATATATTAACATTCTAAACAAATATGGTAAAGATCACATAAAAAATGAAGTTACTACAGATTTAACAAAGGTAAACACAATATAGCATTTTTCAACAAATCAAGGGCCATAACTCTGTCATTACTAACAAGATCATACTGAGGCTTCCTGCAAAATTTTGTAGAAATTCAACAAACCGTTTAAGAGGAGTAGTTGACATGAAATTTAAAGTAAAAATGCCAAAGGGCCATTATTCCAGCTCCATTAGTCCATCATAAATCAGCGAACTCAAACAAAATCGTGATATGCACAACTAGACATCTTACCGATGCTTCCTGCCAAGTTTCGTCGAAATCCAACAAGGCGTTTAGGAGGAGTAGCGCCAACAAGATATTTAAAAGTAAAAATGTCAAGGGGCCGTAACCATCAATTCAACAAACCGGAAAAAAACGCAATCGGCACAACTAGCAATCATAGCAATGCTTCCTGCTAACACGGCGTTAACACAAACAAAAAATAATGAATGAAGGTGCTAGCGTTCACAAGGCAAAAAATTGCATATTATGTTAGCAAAAAACATGGGCCATAACTCTAGTATAAATGGTCAGATATGGCTGTTTTTCGAAGTCGTCCAAGATTTCATGGCTATTACCAACAAATACACGTTTGGTAAAGATCAAATAATAAATGAACGTGTTAGAGTGTTCACAAGGCACAATATAGCTTTTTCAAGAAAAACAAGGGCCATAAATCTGGTATTACTAACCCAATTTAGCTAGTTTTCGGACTTGTCCCAGCTTTCATTGATATCAACAATCTGTGCAAGTTTGGTAAAGATCAAGTTCTAAATGAAGGTGATAGAGAGTTCACAAGGCAGAAAATGGCATTTTTCTGACAAAACAAGGGCCATAACTCTAGTGTGACTATCCCAATTTAGCTGGTTTCTGAACTTGTCCAAGCCTTCATTGATATTAACAATCTGTGCAAGTTTGGTAAAGATCAAGTAATAAATGAAGGTGCTAGAGTGATCACAAGTCAGAAAATAGCATTTATCCTAAAAAAACAAAGGGCCATAACTCCGGTGTTACTGATCCGTTTTCGCTTGTTTCCGAACTTGTCCGAGATTTTATTGATAATAACAATCTCTGCAAGTTTGGTAAAGATCAAATAATAAATTAGGGTCCTAGTGTTCACAAGGCTTAATATGGCATTTTTCAGCAAAACTAGGGCCATAACTCCGGTGAAATTTATCCGATCCGGCTGGTTTTCGAACTTATCCGAGCTTTCATTGATATAAGGACACTGGCATAGTTTCGTAAAGATCCGATTAATAATGAAGGCCCTAGAGTGTTCACAATGCAAAAGTTAACAGACGGACGGACGGACGACGGACGGACGAAAACCTTGTCCCAGCTTTCATTGATATCAACAATATGTGCAAGTTTGGTAAAGATCAAGTACTCAATGAAGGTGCTAGAGAGTTCTCAAGGCAGAAAATGGCTTTTTTTTCTGACGAAACAAGGGTTATAACTCTGGTTTTACTTTCCTAATTTTGCTGGTTTCTGAACTTGTCCAAGCCTTTATTGATATAAACAATCTGTGCAAGTTTGGTAAAGATCAATTAATAAATGAAGTTGCTAGGGTGTTCACAAGTCAGAAAACAACATTTATCCTAAAAAACACCGTTTTCGCTCGTTTTCGAACTTGTCCGAGATTTCATTGATATTACCAATCTGCAAGTTTGGTAAAGATCAAATACTAAATTAGGGTCCTAGAGTGTTCACAAGGCTTAATATGGCATTTTTCAGAAAAACAAGGGCCATAACTCCGGTGAAATTTATCCGATCAGGCTGGTTTTCCAACTTATCCGAGCTTTCATTGATATAAAGACACTGGCAAAGTTTCGTAAAGATCCGATTAATAACGAAGGCCCTAGAGTGTTCACAGGGCAAACGTTAACAGACGGACGGACGACGAACAGACGAAAAACTTGTCCCAGCTTTTATTGATATCAACAATCTGTGCAAGTTTGGTAAAGATCAAGTACTAAGTGAAGGTGCTAGAGAGTTCACAAGGCAGAAAATGGCATTTTTTCTGATGAAACAAGAGCCTTATCTCTGGTGTGACTATCCCAATTTAGCTGGTTTCCGAACTTGTCCAAGCCTTCATTGATATTAACAGTCTGGGCAAGTTTGGTAAAGATCAAATAATAAATGAAGGTGCTATAGTGTTCACAAGTCAGAAAATAGCATTTATCCTAAACAACAAGGGTTATAACTCCGGCGTTACTGATCCGTTTTCGCTTGTTTTCGAACTTTTCCGAGATTTCATTGATATTAACAATCTCTGCAAGTTTGGTAAAGATCAAATTATAAATAAGGGTCCTAGAGTGTTCACAAGGCTTAATATGGCATTTTTCAGCAAAACAAGGGCCATAACTCCGGTGAAATTTATCCGATCCGGCTGGTTTTCGAACTTATCTGAGCTTTCATTGATATAAAGACACTGGCAAAGTTTCGTAAAAATCCGATTAATAATGAAGGCCCTAGAGTGTTCACAAGGCAAAAGTTAACGGACGGACGGACGACGGACAACTCGTCATCCCATAAGCTCTGCTAGCTATATTAGATCTTTCCATTAGACAATTGTGAAAGGCCGATAAAGAGTTGGCTTGATGCTTGTTATACTAGTTTCACCTTGTTTAGACTAAATGGAAAATGAATCCTTCAGTTGTTAAAAGTTTTGAAATACAACAACAGTTTACACTGTGGCTATTGCAACCGTATTTTCCCTAAAAGTAGCGCCCCGGCGAAAGGAGGCGCTCTTATAAAAGTTTATATTTATTTTTATTAGGGTTATATACAAAAGAAAGAACATTTATTGAATTTTTTTTTGAATTTTTAATAGGATACAAAAGTTCGAAAATGTATTGAGTTTGAAGATACTTTTTTCTTTTTCTTTTTTTAGTTTTATCATCATTTAAAAAAATATATAAAAAATAAATCAATAAAAAAAACTAAACAAGAGGTCAATGACTTTGAAGCTCTCCTAATAGGTTTTGATAGCTAGATCAGCATTCCTGTGAAGTTTCATGAAAGGAGTAGTCGCTACAAGTTTTTACTATATAACTCTATGTAAACAAAGATGGCCGCGGCAGCCATATTTAATGTCGAATCAAAATAATTTTCGACAAGACCAACATCATGTCATGCTGATCAATTTAGAAAAAGTCCCATATCAATGTCACTTATAGTTTCAAGAAGTAGTCGCTACAATTTTATTTTTTTTATATCTATTTTTAGCCGTGGCGACAATCTTGAATTTCCGGCCAACCTGACATTTTGCTAGGACCAACTAGATATCAAGAGCGACATTCCTGTGAAGTTTCATGAAAATCCGTAAAGTAGTTTCAGAGGAGTAGTCGCTACATGCTTTTACTATATAACTCTTATGTAAACAAAGATGGCTACTGGCGGTCATGTTTAATGTCGAATCAAAATAATTTTCGACAAGAATCAACATCATGTCATGCTGATCATTTTAGAAAAAGTCCCATATCAATATCACTTATAGTTTTCATGAAGTAGTCACTACAAACTTGTTTTTTAAAAATCTATTTGTATCCGTGGTGGCCATCTTGAACTTGCGGCCGACCTGAAATTTAGCTAGGATCAATTAAACATCAGGAGCAACATTCCTGTGAAGATTCATGAAAATCCGTCTAGTAGTTTCAGAGGAGTAGTCGCTACAACTTTTTACTATATAACTCTATGTAAACAAAGATGGCCACTGGCAGCCATGTTTAACGTCGAATCAAAGCGATTTTTAACGAGGACCAACAACATGTCATCCTGATAATTTTAGAAAAAGTCCCATATCAATACACTAATATTTTTCAGGAAGTAGTCGCTACAAACTTGTTTTTTTTTAAAATCTATTTTTAGCCGTGGCGGCCATCTTAAATTTCCGGTCAGTCTGAAATTTTGCTAGGATCAACTATACATCAAGAGCAACATTCCTGTGAAGTTTCATGAAATCCGTAAAGTAGTTTCAGAGGCGTAGTCACTACAAGTTTTTGTTATATAACTATGTAAACAAAGATGGCTGCTGGCGGTCATGTTAATGTCGAATCAAAATCATTTTCGGCAAGAATCAACATCATGCTTAGAAGAAGTCCCATATCAATATCATTTATAGTTTTCAAGAAGCAGTCGCTACAAATTTGTTTTTTAAAAATCTATTTTTAACCCTGGTGGCCATCTTGAATTTACGGCCGACCTGAAATTTTGCTAGGATTTTATTTAGACATCAACAAAGATGGCCGCTGGCAGCCATGTTTAACGTTGAATCAAAATAATTTTCAACAAGGATCAATCATATGTCATGATGATCATTTTAGAAAAAGTCCCATATCAATATCACTTATAGTTTTCAAGAAGTAGTCGCTACAAGCTTTTTTTTAAAAATGTATTTTTAGCTTTGGTGGCCATCTTGGATTTCACATCAACATGAATTTTTGCTAGGATCAATTAGACAGCATAAAGTTTCATGAAAATCCATCCAGTAGTTTCAGAGGAGTAGTCACTATAAAAAAAAAGTTTACGGACGGACGACGAACTCCGCACCACGACATAAGGTCTGCTGATCTTTGATCCGTAGTGCTAAAAGATCAGTAGCGCTTCTATAAAGAGTGGGGGGGTGGAGGGGGCACTCTTATTAGTGTAAATACGGTACATAAGAAACGTGGTGGCCCAAATCTGAAAGTTGCCGAACATACATGTAGAATGTAGACCTTCCTTGGTTCAGACTAACTAGCTTGTCAATGTAATATTACGTGTACCAGGAAATGAGGAAATAAAACTAAATGTTAGCAATCTACAGCTGTATTTCCCCTCTAACTATAAAATGTTCAACTTCTGTTTATGATATATACATGGTCGGATCCATAAGGAGGGGGTTTAAAACGTTCCCCCCTCCAAAAAAGCCAGCATGCATAGTTTTAACCTATCCTTGCCAGACTTTAGTGACTGCGCAACAGGTCAGCCTTGTTCATTATTGGATTTGATGATTTTAAAATATTCTGAAAATGCACCAGAATTCACTGACTTACATGTAGCATGCCCGCAGACTCCACTAACCAGCCAAGTAACGGCAAATTACACTACAAAACCGTTAATCAAAACTCTGTCCAGGTGTTCAGTCCATTTAAAGTATGTATGTGCCAATTAAAATTATAGGTTTATTCATGAGTTCTTGAAATACCCGTGTTTGAATATGCGTAAAATGAATTACGACTTTTTTTCGAAATTCTAGTTTTGGGGTTTGACATCGCTGGTTAAAGCCGTTTATAATATTGTGTCTTAAAGTTTGGATTCTCAAAATATTTTAGTTATGTATATACCTCGTTGTCAGTACTTTTAGAAACGGTGTAAGTTTGGCTGTTGTTGGTGGGATAGCTACTTTAAAATGTCATACCCAACACCTGGATTCCTATACCCGAAACAGAAATCCTGTATCCCCACCTGATATTTACATATATTTATTGTATCCCCATCTGATATTTACATTTATTTATATTCTATATTATGTATAAATCAAAATGTGCAATGGTCCTATTTTACAGCACATGTAGCATTTAAATTCAATCTTGAGTGATTAATCTTAATAAGACAAATTGTTCTGAACATTTTAACCCATCGATCATTTCCTCTAATTTGTTGCATTTTATGTATTACGGTTAAGACTTGTAACTACTTATGTAACACTCGCTCAGTAATATGAACTGACCAATCAGTTGAATAAATAACCGCATTTGTGAAACTTAAATCCATTGAAAGATTAAATATAAGTGGATACCATGCTTTAAATGCCCAATGAATGTTTAAATATAAATCCAGATAGCTGTGGTCAAATGACAATACCTTCCAGTTAAATTTAAACCAGTCAATTACAATCACAAGACCTGTAATCTGACATTTAAAGTAGCTGGTTATTTTTCATTAGTCAATGGGCCGTTACTTTGCCGAATGACAAAAAATAAATATTGACAGATAGACCACTATAAATTCTCACTGAAGCGTGCTTCGCATGTTAAACAGGTAGTGAAACAAGTCATTAATTATTTTTTTTAATTCACAGCATAAATATCAATTATATCATAACAAATTTTCCCTAGTTTCAAATCATGACAATTGTTTTTTCGTAAATTTCCAGAAGTCGTTAAACTTGTCAGTGGTTTCACTTTTTGCCTATTTCCCTAAAAAATAATCTTGACATGTGTGTTTCATTTGCTTCTCATCATAGTTTGTAGTAGATTATATCTTAAAGTATGTGTTTTTGCATTCTCCACCAGTGTTCATGGCACCAGTCTGTGGGTTTTTTTGTGTGGCAAATTATGATATCACTTTCACCCACAAGGTTTCATGGGTATCAATTATCATGCTGATTAACTACTGTCTGGCACCCATTTGTTTCAGAAAAAAATGTTCCAATGCAAAATAGTATGAAGTTTGAAGTTTCAGTTATATACTACTCAAAATTAGCGAAGGATCACTTTTATTCTTCCATATAATTTTATTAGAAATTAATTCAAAATAACGATATTAATTTCTTTGATACTTCAACAATTCCACAATTTGAATCAAGTCATGAGATCAAATGACCATACCCTGCCTTAAATAATTTCATGTAAAATAGAAATAATGCTATTTATTTCAGCAAGAAATTTAGATGGCAAAAAAGTGATCTCTTAGCAAATTTTGAGTAGTATATAATTTGGAGTGTAATTTAAGAAGTTTGAAGTTTCAGTTATATAATTTGGAGTGCAATGTAATGAAGTTTCAGTTATATAATTTGGAGTGTATTGTTATGAAGTTTGAAGTTTCAGTTATATAATTTGGAGTGTAGTGTTATTAAGTTTGAAGTTTCAGTTATATAATTTGGAGTGCAATGTAATGAAGTTTCAGTTATATAATTTGGGAGTGTAATGTTATGAAGTTTCAGTTATATAATTTGGAGTGTAGTGTTATTAAGTTTGAAGTTTCAGTTATATAATTTGGAGTGTAGTGTCATTAAGTTTGAAGTTTCAGTTATATAATTTGGAGTGTAGTGTTATTAAGTTTCAGTTATATAATTTGGAGTGTAGTGTTATGAAGTTTGAGTTATATAATTTGGAGTGTAGTGTTATGAAGTTTGAAGTTTCAGTTATATAATTTGGAGTGTAATGTTATTAAGTTTCAGTTATATAATTTGGAGTGTAGTGTTATGAAGTTTGAAGTTTCAGTTATATAATTTGGAGTGTAGTGTTATTAAGTTTGAAATTTCAGTTATATAATTTGGAGTGTAGTGTTATTAAGTTTGAAGTTTCAATTATATAATTTGGAGTGTAGTGTTATTAAGTTTGAAAGTTATATAATTTGGAGTGTAGTGTTATGAAGTTTGAAGTTTCAGTTATATAACTTGGAGTGTAGTGTTATTAAGTTTGAAAGTTATATAATTTGGAGTGTAGTGTTATAAAGTTTCAGTTATATAATTTGGAGTGTAGTGTTATGAAGTTTGAAGTTTCAGTAATATAATTTGGAGTGTAATGTTATGAAGTTTCAGTTATATAATTCGGAGTGTAGTGTTATGAAGTTTGAAGTTTGAGTTATATAATTTGGAGTAGCCATTTTGATCATTAATAATCAGGATTATTTTGGTTTATATTGTTTTTTCTTTTATAGTCACTGCAGAGCTGTAGATAAGCTGGGGTTTTGCGTATTCAACTACTTTGTTTTTTACAAAACCCTTTTTTTTTTTAAATTTTGAGTATCTTTACTCTGATATCAACTTATTAAAAATCTCTAAGCTTTTAAAAAGCTAGTTTTATATTTGTATGTATTGTCCTGTGAATTATTTATTATTTATGGATAGTTTATTCCATATTTACATGTACATGATGGAAATGTGTTCTCAGCATGGGTCTTATATTAAGAACAAAGGCCATACAGAATTTCGTTTTAGTTAACATGCACTTATTCAGAATGGTTGTTTCTTTATAATGTATTAACATGATGGTTGTTTCTTTATAAAGTATTAACATGATGGTTGTTTCTTTATAATGTATTAACATGATGGTTGTTTCTTTATAATGTATTAACATAATGGTTGTTTCTTTATAATGTATTAACATGATGGTTGTTTCTTTATAATGTATTAACATAATGGTTGTTTCTTTATAATGTATTAACATAATGGTTGTTTCTTTATAATGTATTAACATGATGGTTGTTTCTTTATAATGTATTAACATGATGGTTGTTTCTTTATAATGTATTAACATAATGGTTGTTTCTTTATAAAGTATTAACATGATGGTTGTTTCTTTATAATGTATTAACATGATGGTTGTTTCTTTATAATGTATTAACATAATGGTTGTTTCTTTATAATGTATTACCATGATGGTTGTTTCTTTATAATGTATTAACATGATGGTTGTTTCTTTATAATGTATTAACATAATGGTTGTTTCTTTATAATGTATTACCATGATGGTTGTTTCTTTATAATGTATTAACATAATGGTTGTTTCTTTATAATGTATTACCATGATGGTTGTTTCTTTATAATATATTACCATGATGGTTGTTTCTTTATAATGTATTACCATGATGGTTGTTTCTTTATAATGTATTAACATAATGGTTGTTTCTTTATAATGTATTAACATGATGGTTGTTTCTTTATAATGTATTAACATGATGGTTGTTTCTTTATAATGTATTACCATGATGGTTGTTTCTTTATAATGTATTAACATGATGGTTGTTTCTTTATAATGTATTAACATGATGGTTGTTTCTTTATAATGTATTAACATAATGGTTGTTTCTTTATAATGTATTACCATGATGGTTGTTTCTTTATAATATATTACCATGATGGTTGTTTCTTTATAATGTATTACCATGATGGTTGTTTCTTTATAATGTATTAACATAATGGTTGTTTCTTTATAATGTATTAACATGATGGTTGTTTCTTTATAATGTATTAACATGATGGTTGTTTCTTTATAATGTATTACCATGATGGTTGTTTCTTTATAATGTATTAACATGATGGTTGTTTCTTTATAATGTATTAACATGATGGTTGTTTCTTTATAATGTATTAACATGATGGTTGTTTCTTTATAATGTATTAACATGATGGTTGTTTCTTTATAATGTATTAACATGATGGTTGTTTCTTTATAATGTATTAACATGATGGTTGTTTCTTTATAATGTATTACCATGATGGTTGTTTCTTTATAATGTATTACCATGATGGTTGTTTCTTTATAATGTATTAACATGATGGTTGTTTCTTTATAATGTATTACCATGATGGTTGTTTCTTTATAATGTATTACCATGATGGTTGTTTCTTTATAATGTATTACCATGATGGTTGTTTCTTTATAATGTATTACCATGATGGTTGTTTCTTTATAATGTATTACCATGATGGTTGTTTCTTTATAATGTATTACCATGATGGTTGTTTCTTTATAATGTATTACCATGATGGTTGTTTCTTTATAATGTATTACCATGATGGTTGTTTCTTTATAATGTATTACCATGATGGTTGTTTCTTTATAATGTATTACCATGATGGTTGTTTCTTTATAATGTATTACCATGATGGTTGTTTCTTTATAATGTATTAACATGATGGTTGTTTCTTTATAATGTATTACCATGATGGTTGTTTCTTTATAATGTATTACCATGATGGTTGTTTCTTTATAATGTATTAACATGATGGTTGTTTCTTTATAATGTATTACCATGATGGTTGTTTCTTTATAATGTATTACCATGATGGTTGTTTCTTTATAATGTATTAACATGATGGTTGTTTCTTTATAATGTATTACCATGATGGTTGTTTCTTTATAATGTATTACCATGATGGTTGTTTCTTTATAATGTATTAACATGATGGTTGTTTCTTTATAATGTATTACCATGATGGTTGTTTCTTTATAATGTATTACCATGATGGTTGTTTCTTTATAATGTATTAACATGATGGTTGTTTCTTTATAATGTATTACCATGATGGTTGTTTCTTTATAATGTATTACCATGATGGTTGTTTCTTTATAATGTATTACCATGATGGTTGTTTCTTTATAATGTATTAACATGATGGTTGTTTCTTTATAATGTATTACCATGATTCACATCCATTTTGGAAGCATGAACTATTTAAAAATGCTTTTTACTCTGAATGTGTTCCTTATTACTGATTCATTATGAATCTGGTGAGTAAATACTCATTGCAGCCAAAAGTTATCTAATGCTCTGATGGATATGCGTTGTTTCTCTTTTTGTTCAGGGCTATTCCATTAAGACGTATGTGGGACCCCAGGTACGCATTTTTGAAATGGAACACCCGCCCCATGATGCAAAATTGAGTTTAAAGAAACTAATCTGCCAAATAACGAAAAAATTGCAGTACAGAACCGTGTATCAAAACTATCCAGGTGTTCAGGTCATATAATAATATATTTTTGAAGCATGTAAAGTTTTTTTCACGGGTTCTAGAAATACCCATGACTCAATATGCATAAAATGAATTATGAGTTGGTAACCTTATTCGACGCCCCAGTTTGAGTTTGGCCTTGTTGGTTAAATCCGGTTGTGTGTCTATAGGGTTTGGATTCTCAAAATATGCGAGTTATATATGTACCTCATCATCAGTAGGTTTAGAAACGGTGTACATATATTTCAGAAAATAGGGTTCACCCATAGATGTTTATTAAATTGGCTTTCTGGGCTCCCAGGTATGTTTTAATGGAATACGCAATAGCCCTCACTAAAAAGCAAGTTTTTCTTTGTGTTTACAAGAAAAACATAATTAACACCAAGACAAATTTAGTATGTTGTTCGATGACCATGTTTGTACGGACATCAACATGGGATCAAATAAGTTCAGAACCTCGATATCGTATAGGTCAAGCTATTGTCATTAAATTGCTGACAGATATTGAATTGATAAAAAGTCTGTGTAAACTGAAAGTTGTATTAAATCAAGATATAATTAATACAGAACATCACATGTTTAACGGTAAACAAACAAAATGTGATAACAAAACATGATATTTTGGTCATGGACAACTGGCATTCTTCAAAGGGACACAACAGCAATCTTGACTTTTTTAAAACTCACGGTGTCCCATTAGTTATTTTTCACGACATAATGAAAATCATTAAAAAAATAATAACGTTTAAAGCAAACTGCTTTTGCATATTACATATATACTAGTTGTAGATTATAATATGCACCAATTATAAACTATGATAACGAAAAAGCCAAAACTTAAAATTGTATTAGCTTTTATTTAAAGGGACACACGCCAATCTTGAAGTGATTGATTATAAGAATCTTTCATGGGTATCCGGTGAAGATGGGGAATTCCAACCCGAGGTATACTTGTTTTTATTGGAACTGAGGCTCTGCCGACGTTCCGATTAAAACGCTTATACCGAGGGTTGGAATTCCCTATCTGAACCGAATACTCATGATGGATTCTTTTTCTTGCTTATCAGAGACATGTTGTGCGTCGACGCCGCCAGCTAATAACATTTTGCATGTTTTCCTGCATACCGGATGTTGGCGCGCGTGAATTTTATCTCGACCCTAGGGTGAGATGGAAATATCTTGCCCCGGTAAAATGGCGGATATCCTTGTCCGGTATGCTAGAAATAGCTGTCTCGATTTATATATTCTGGATCATGTTTACTTTTAACCAGGTCCGTCATATTTAAATAAATACAATTGTATTAAGTCTTCTTCGTCATATATTCTACTATAAGTTTTTAATATATTATTGGTGCAATAATATCAAAATTAAATTACACACAAATACAATTTGCTTATTTACTATTCTTATAATTAATATTAATGATTGAACAAATGCAAGTTATGCAGAAAAACTAGTGGGACGCATTGAGTTTTAAAACAATCAAGATTGCCGTTTGTCCCTTTAATTATAATATGTACCGATAAGCAGAGTCGACTTGATCAATATATGGATGTACAAATCTTAATGCTTAATAAACACTTCAAGATTGCCATGTGTCCATTAAATAATAGATTTACAAAGACTGACACATAAGTTTTAATTGATACACTGATTTTATGGAAATCAATTTTTCAGGAACAAACCTTAACAATGAAAAATGCTTGAAACAGAGCACTGGTCTTCCAACTATTAGGAATGATATTCCAGGCCCATTTCCCGTTTTTGTTATAAGTCAGACAAAAATCAATTGGGTAGAATTGCAATTAAGCAAAATGGAAGGAGAACCCTTTAAACTGCAGAGTTGCAGTATGATTTGTTGAAAATCGCCTCTTATGTGTCGCTTACATGTCACATCCGACAGACAAAATCCAATATGCTAATAGGTTCTTTTATTATGCATGCAGAAAACCACATAATTGACTTTAAAGGGACACACGGTAATCTTGAACTAAAACTATCACTGAAGGTGATGAATACCCCTGCTTAAATGCTAAGTCAATTGAATTTGGGTTTTAAGGCGCACCAACACATGAAAGGTTATATGGCGCCTAACAGGAATGAACATGCCAGGCTCATCCTCCATGTACATCGAGATAAAATATGGAAAATGGACCTAGAACCTTCTCACCTGTAGACACTCCTTTTACGTTTATTGTTTTTCTGCCACTGCTCTAGTGATGTGAGCGAGATGGCACCTGAAACGATGCAGGGGTCATGCTGAAGACCTTTAATCAACTAAACAGTTACCGGTAGAACAAAAGCAAAAATTAACAAAGCGCGTAGATCTTTAAACAAACACAGAGTAACAGCTATACAATAATGATATACATTCTGTAAATACAAACAAACTTGGCAAGCAAGTAACTAAACAAACAAGGCTTCAGCCTACAAGTCAATATTTTTTTAAAGTAATGGTTAAACATTAAATACCTTGGCATATTTATTTATTTACCCTGGTAATTTCAGGGAATTATATTGAAATTTTGATTATGCAAAAATATATCACTGGGTTAATGGTCGCATATTTTGGTACATGGCCACGCGCTATCAGCCATTAAACACCAACTGCAACTGTAAAACGTCTATACTCGCAGAAGTCAAAACCTACAGTTTTACTGACCAAAACCTAGACGAGGTAGATTAGAAATGAAAACTAATTGAATTGGGTTTTACAGCGCACCAGCATATGTAAGGTTATATGGCGCGTAACAGGCTCATCCTACATTTACATGAAGATAAAACATGGAGAATGGGCCTAGAACCTTCTAACCTGTAGAACCTTCTAACCTGTAGAACTGCAGAGTTGCTGCGAATTCTATAGTAAACACACCTCCATTTACGATGGAGCCACGTTTCCATATGCAGCGTCATGATGAATGAAGAAGGGGGGGGGCTGCCTCTAGCAGGATGTGCAGTGATTATATTCTACGCCGGCACTTTTTTCAATATTTTTTTTAACATCAATAAGTTTGATTGCAGGATTCTTTATAAGTGCAAGAAATATATTAAAGAAACTAACCTGCCCAAGTAACGACAAAATTACACTACAAAACCGTTTATCAAAATTCTATCCAGGTGTTTAGGTCATATAATAATGTATCTGTGCAGGTTGAAAGTATAGGTTTATTAATGGGTTCTTAAATGACTGAATAAGCACAAAATGAATTATGAGCTGGTAACTCTTATTCAACGCTCCAGTTTTTGGGGTTTAGCTTGGCTGGTTAAAGCCATTTATATGTGTCTATAGCTTGGATTTTCAAAATATGCAAGTTATATATATATATACCTCATCATCAGCAGGTTTAGAAACGGTGTATAGATGTTGTAAAATTTGGCTGTTCTTGGTGAGATAGCTACTTTAAATAATTTTATCATAATTAAAGGGACACACGGCAATCTTGATTTTTTAAAAACTCGCGGCGTCCCGTTAGTTTTCCTCTTAACTTGCATTTGTTCAATCATTAATATTAATTGTTAGAATAGTTCAAAGCAAATTATTTTTGCATATTACTAACTTTTTATAATATTGCACCAGTAATATATTTAAAAATTTGGTAAAATAGTGAAGAAAGTTGAAATCTCAATTTTTTAATTAATGATATGCAAGCAGTTTTAAAGTCAAAATGATGCAGGATAAGTAAATTGAGTAAATTAATGTTTGAATAAAACTCAAGATTGCCATGTGTCCCTTTAATAGCCATGATAATTCTTCAGAATTTACTTATCATTTGGCATGTTATGAAGGAATTTCTAGTTAAAAAAAATAATTAAAATTATATATGAATCTTTTTGTAGCATTTTTAACATGTCACTTTATCAAACAAGAATATCGGTAGAACTGACGGATGCTCCCCAAAGTGGATGCTTAGAGTAAATGAAGTTTTATCAGTTAATTTGAATGAAGATAAAATTAAGGTTCTTGCTCTCTGCACTTCTTTTCACTTCCCTTTATGATTGTACGAAGTTTCATACCGGTCCCATTAGTAGTTTTCAAGTTATGATCCGGACAACAATTATAACTTATAAAGGGCAATAACTCTAACTTGAATGCAAATAGAGTTATGATTCATGTGCTCTGCACTGCCTATTATTATTCTCGATCATTGTGTCAAGTTTTTTTCCAGTCCCGTTAGCAGTTGTCAAGCTATGCTTCAGATAAAAATTGTAAGTATAAAACTACAAAGGGCAATATATTCAACTCATATCTGAATGAAGATAGAGTTATCTTGCACTCCGCACTTTTTCACTGTGTCCTCTATCTTTGTGTGTAGTTTCATTGGAGGCCAATTAGTAAGTCGGATGAATGGAAGGACGGAAAAAGCAGCGACTATATTGCTCCCCCGAAATTTGTCAGGGAGCATAAAAAAGACAAACGCTTTCGTGCTTGATATAGACTTTAAATCAGAGACATTGGCAAGATAATAATCTTGGTTTTAAATAAAGGACATCTATTTTGATATCTGTAACCAAATCTAACAAGCTTCCGATCACAAAATAAGTGCTCAATCTATAAATACAACTATACACATGTAAGTTCACAATATTTGGTCTAGAACAAATGCTTATCTTAAGTGGAAATATATACTATAACCGAATATGAAACCAAAACAAGATTTGCCAATAGATATGCACATGTAAATTTGAAATTAGTAATATCCGGATAAAAACTGAAATGTAGGGAATCCATGTATTTTGTTATCATGCATGGGTTACGCATTGTATGCATGCTTTTCTTCCAAATATTTAAAATGTGGAAAGAGGTTCATATAACCATGATTTTTTTTTGTTAAAATCAACGTCAAAATTACGGATATTCATGTACAGGGTAATAAACATTGTTTACATGTCTACGGTATATTCCATAATAGTAGCGCACGGGTGCTATGCAATTCAAAGGGGGCAGACGCTCTTATAAAAAAAAAATCAAACTTTTATTGAATTTTGATTTTTTTGGGAGAATTTTTTAAGTCAGAAGAACGAAAGAAAATGTACTGAATTTTGAAGATTTTTTTTAAAAAAAGAGTTTAAAGTGGGAGCTTCTATTAGGGGTAATACGGTATATACACTAGCTCATTAAAAGGATCACCTAGAAAATTCCCCGATTAGGTATGATGTACATGTACAGAGAAGCATTAGTTACCCAATTCCAATTTTATACATTTGTATCCGTAGATCTTTTTTTTGAGAACTACCAGGAAAATATATACATGTACATGTAAATCATACATTTCTGTTTAAAACCGAAATCTGTGCCCAATATCTATTCTTGGACATTATTGTTCAAAACAGGCATTTAAACCAACCTGGACCAGTTTTCGGACATTATCAGGTTTTTCTTATCAAGAGAAGATTTTACACAAACATCCATGACTTGTAATCATATATCTAAATGCAGTATTAAGTCTCTTCAAATATTGTCAAGTCTTCCCTTACACTTTGTATCACCTGGGTACCTTAACCTCATGTTAAGAATTTCAAAGAACTACTGTTTGATTAGTAAGATAGCTGTTATATATATTAAAGAGACACTTGGCAATCTCGATATTTTAAACTCAGCAATTTTGATATAATTATTTTTTAAACTCAACATTCTTGATTTTTTTTTTCAAACTCGTGGCATCACATTACAGTTCTACATAACTTGTATATTAACAATTAAATTGAATTGGGCTTTTACGGAGTACCAACACAAGAACGGTTATATGGCGCCAAACAGGGATGAACACGCCAGACTCATCTTGATAAAATATGGAGAATGGGCCTAGAATTTTCTAACCTGCAGAACTGCAGCAAATTCTATAGTAGACACTCCATTTACGATGGAGCCACGTTTCCACAGTTGCATAAGCGGTGTAATGAAGAAAACCGTGAATGAGCACAAAAAAAAATGACAAAATGAACATAAAGTAATACTTATTTGTTTGAGGGAAATTGTTTTTGCTTACATGTAATTGTGCAGGGCACGAAAACTCCACTCGTCCGCTCGCTATGACGAGTGCTCATTGATGCAGGACGAGTAGAAATTCAAATAAGTTCTTTAACAATTTATCAATTTGGCCATTCAAATATTGCGCAGGAAGAGTAACTCAGAAACAATTTTTCTTGCCCTGTTGTGGATTACATTTAAAATTGAAAACTGCAAATTTTATTTAATTATTATATGCAAGGAGATTGTTGTAGTGTGATAGTTTTTATGCTCGACAACATCATCAAGATTGCCGCATGTCCCTTTAAAAAATCGCTGTATTTATAACATTTACCCAATATCAATATGTAGTCTAGCTAGTTATTGTGAAGGACTACTGAATCGATGAGGACTCGTTACCTGCGTAGACCATGGCTTATTTTATAGACTTATATAATAAATCATTATTTCGATCCGTTATCATAAACAATATCGTAGGTTTTATTCCTGTTTTATGGCGATATGTTAATAATGTATAACTGATTATAAATAACAAGCAATTCCAGCAGAAAAACATATTACTGAACATTCATGATGTATCTATGAAATGTGTGTTTGGCGTTTTATAACAGTGTCTTAATATGATTATATTTTGTTTCCGTCTGACAAATTAAAACTACTTAGTCGCAGCAGAAAGCCAGTGGATTTGGAATCCAGAAGTTACGGGTGTGAGTCTATGTTGCCGATAGGTTTCTTTGGAGTGTTCATGGGCAAGACACTGTATGCCTTAAGGTGGCATTGTTCAGTGGATGGGGACATAAACCGGGCAGTCCCATGTATCTGAGTCAATTCTCGATAATAATAATAAAAGTAAGGGTAGGGCATGATTTCCAGATTCCTGGGTGACCCGCTGTCCTCCTCCAGCCGGAGTGGCTCTAAATAACTTCAGATAATGTGTTACGAAACAACAATTCAAATGTAATTTATCTGAGACAAGTGTTTCTATATTTTATTTTTGCTACAAGGAATACATTTAAGTTTTAAAATAAAGCAAAATTAAGTACAAGAACACATCCTATTAAATCAGCTTGACAAATGACTCTAGTAAAGATCAAATGAAAAATGAACGCCCTATCGTCTTAATGAGACAAAAGTTAACGACGGACGGACGACGGACAACTCGCCATCCCATTGGCCAGTAGAGCTAAAATGAACATAAAGTGGGGGGTGGGTCCTACCCTTCTGCCTTTAGTGGGATTTGCAGATCTACGCCGGCAACCACACGGGGACTGTTTAAAGAAACTAGTAATATAATTTTCCGTTTGCAATAAAAATACTATGTTGTAATATTTAAATTATCCCAAATTTGTTTTGATATGGATGACCTACACAAATTTATCATGAAGTCAGAAGCTTTATCTGCCACTTGGCCCAGTGAAGTGACGTACCGCAGGCTCAACATGGACTTATTGTAACTCGTCCTTTATTTAAACGTAGTTATAACAGTTTTGCCCCGTCTCCCAATATGTAGTGTCATCTACAGATAACACTGCCGTAAACAAATGCTGTTAACCAGGTTTGATTAAAATGTTTTGGCCTTCTGTGCAGTGGCAGAAAAAAAAAGACAAGCAAAATACTTTTATAGACCAGGTGGGGCATCACACCACAGGCAATATTTTTCCATTCAAAATCTGATTAAAACTGTAAATATTGTTTATATATTAAATATTAAATGAACTGAACTGGAGAAAATATATTAATAAAATTTTCCAAATTGTTATAAAATGTGAGCTGGTCACCCAATTCATTAGTGAAGCATTCCCTGATTTTACCTGTTTAATCTTGGATATTATTAATAAACCCAGCACATAAGACCCCAAAGGCAACATGAAAAACAGTGTGTAAAATCCAATAGGAGAACTAATATCATAGGATTAACAATAGCTCAAGTAAATATTAACCCAGTGTTGACATTTGCTGTGTACTTAATCTAATATTGTAGGACAATACACCTGAATAATAATGAAAACAAATTAATTCAACATAGAAGTGAAGAATCGGAGAAAAATCTATGTACAGTTGTATAAGGCCAAGAATAAATAACGACAGAGTTCCTATTTAATATAGTGCAAAACAAAAAATATACTAAGGTGTGCATCCACAAGCTGGTTTCCCCCATTGAAACTGCCGACCATAGCAATTTTTACTGTGACAAAAAATATTAAACTAATTAAATATTTTATATAGACAAATATGGATATTTCATAATTTGCCAATATGTTTGATTGGCTCTCATTTAAATAAAACAGAGCCCCAGATAAGCTGCCTATAGCCGCACAAAATACCCATGTACAGGTAAATATTTATTATTAAAAACTGCAGAACTCGTAATTTTTGTGCGAATATAATAACCTTTTACTTTTTAACAGAAATTGTAAACCCAAGCTTTTACTTTTATTTACGATTCTTAGGGGAGTAAATATTTCTGCGATTACCCCTCAGTTCTAGTGAAAATAATATTTTAAGTTAAAATGTTAGGGGTGGTCACCAAGTATCAAAGTCCAGGGAAGACATTTTTACCTGACCATTAGAGCAATCCTACATGTACACCTTTTTTTTCCTTTTTGTTTTTTCTTTATAGCTTAATTTTTTAGTCAGAAACTATTTAAAACCAATGGTCAGTATGTATGTGTTTTACGTCATTTTCAACACATGTAAGGTTATATATGACGGTCGATTTTTTGTGGTGGAGGCAGACCCCCCACATTTCCTGAACCAGTACTGTACACCTCAAGCCATCAGTGATTGTGGACAATCCCAACAACCAGTTATGGGACCAGGGTTTTTAATAAATATTTAAAATTCAATTTTGTATATTTAATATTGTATTATTGACAGAAACTGTTTTTAAATGGTTAAGAGTAAAAGAGCCTTTTTTTTTAAAAATAATTTATATACCGCTATCAAGATTTGATTACAGTACCTTACAAGTGGTTGAATCACTTTAGCAGATATGAAAGTAGACATAAAAATTAATGAAATAGTGTACATGACATTAAAAAAGCATCTCTGGGAGTTGTTGAGAAACTGACTGCATAAACAAATTTGTATGCAAATGTACAAATGAAGACCAGATGTTGATGGCCCAACACCAAACTGCTGCATCTGACTCTTTACAAATACATAGGTACAACAGTGATGCATTGAGCTCTCTCACTGTATAGGACAATTATGAACCCCAAATTGAAACTAACCTTCTTTCATCAACTCAGTCTCAAATATATTTGAGCCGAAGATTTACTAAATGAACTTTATTTACTGATAGTTTTATAAATTTATTTTATGTGGCAACAGTCAGTGATTTAATTTAACCTACATTTGAACATGCTTTATATTTAATCATTTTTTGCTCTTTGAAACAAACCTTTTAATAATGTACAGACATGTATATTTTGGAAAATGTATGAAGGTAATTATATTAAGACCGAAAAGAAAATTTAAAATAGGTGTGTTTCCTATCGCATGCTCTAAAAAAATAGGGTAGGTAGGGATTTTTTTTTAGCAAGATATTGGAGATTCTTTTTATAACATAAAACCCATACAAGCTGATGATACAAAGTGAAAAGTCAGTTTACCTCGATATAAGACCGCCCCAGTTAAATTACGTGTCCCTGTTTCAAATAATAGGACACTTTAAACCAGCAGACCATTGTTTAACATGTATTTTACTAATTAGTTTAATAGCTTATTAGCATCGTATTGTTTACATGAAAGAAAAACATTAGACACTGAACGTATAACATTCCAGGCAAATCATAAGGCTTAAGTTACCAAAATAGTTTACACTTTTGCTGAGTAATTCGGTAATAATTTGCATAGTTGTACCAGTTCCCAGTGAATTACAGAAAATATAGAATGGTGTTATCACCTCCATGATGTAATTAAGCTATGTGATAAATCAAATTGGAAAAAAAAAGTTTTAGGGTTGGTCCCTTAAAAATAGGGTCGGTCGGGCCACCGGAAACACATCTATTTTTCTTTTTGGCCTAAAAGAAAATAACTACATATATTCAATTCTCCAAAATACAGAAAAAAATAATATATGTTAATATATGTATATTATATATTTAAATCTAAAAACATTAACAATGGCATCTTTATGGGCACATGCATAGTGAAGCAACATTTAATCAAATCAACTGTGTATAAGGCCATCCTTAAAAATATATCTGTTTGCTGTTTCCCGACACAGGATTTTATAAGTGGGTAGGTAGGTAGGTGATATTTTTTTTTGTGCAAAAGACAGTCAAAACGTTAAGAAATGAAAGAAAAATATACTAAAGATAGTAAAAAAAAAGATAACTGCTATAAAAGTTTTGGGTAGGGCCCTTTTTCGTGGGTAGGTAGGGAAACAACAAACCAACAATATTTTATGGTCGCCTAAATATGCAGTATGTATAATATACTCTACAGAGCTGCAGATAAGCTAAGTTTCCGAGTGTTTTTTTTACTCATATATTTTTTTTACAAAAACCTTTAGTTTTTTAAAATTAGGAGTATCATTACTCATCAACTTACTGCAAATACCCTAAACTTTTAAAAATCATGGATATTATACATGTATCTGTATGTACATGTATTGTAACTGTATTTTTTAATCAGAATGGCTGTTTCGTTTCTTTTAAAATGTATTAATTAATTTACATTAATTTGAAAGCATGAACTACTTAAAGGAATTGTTTACCCTGAAGTTCATTGTTACTCATTCATCGCAGTCAAAAATTATCTACAGCTCTGTACACAAACTAGTCAGGTACGTTTTTTACGACTATCTGAACAGTGAACACCATGACTATACATCTGCATAGATAAGACAACTTGTCATGTGCTGACCTCAATTGACTATCGCATGTAGTAGTACAAGCGCGTTGTCTAGTGACAAGCCATAAAATAATATATACATGTGCGTGCCTGTGGATATTGACCACAATGATATAATCTTGATAAAAAAATATCATATGACTATATGTATATTACACTAAAACTGCAAGCACAAAATATGTTTGACATGTATTTTAGTTGATAGGATTTTATATAAATAAATTACATCTTTCATAAATTTCTCTTATTTTTCATGAATAATTTTTATAATATATATGTAGGTAATGACTTATGTACATGGTAGATCTATATAATTATATCTGTACATTTATGAATTATTCAATTAAATCGGCTTTACACCAAGATCATTTGGTGATGTTCTCAGCAACTGAATTGTATATTACATCTTATTGCGTATAACTGTGTGTACGATCACCATTTTATCCACACATATTGCGGAAATGTATGTCATCAGCAATCAATGCAAACACTGTCTGCAATAGTAGCTGACAGTAGCACATTTTTTTCTGAAACGTCTCAATGCCTTACTTCATCACACACATCGTTAACGAGACTTCAATGATCCTATATTTTGTAGACACACACAAAAGGTATTTCTCTGCACTAATAAAGAGTAAAAAGGTTATCTTCTCAATGATGAACAAAATATTTATATATTTTTCAGCACACTCCGCGAAATGCTGAATTTCATCACAAAACTCGCGATTATCATTCCTGATTGGATAACACCATTCCAATTCCTGATAATTGAACACAATTGTAAAACGCAGCCTTATCACAGCGGACACATCATCCAGACTTTCAGCACTTTATCCCTCAACATCTGGAATTGTCATGACATCACAATTATCTCAATACGGAAGCTTTGACAATATTCCAGCAAAATCAAGTTGAAGCACCACTACCACTTATTAATCCGCTGTGGACCAAAGAAATCTTGAATCACCTATTCAAAGAATTCACATTTATTTTCATGGAATTAGACAAATTCCGCGAAAACTCTTTCTGGAAAATTCATGAGCACTGTAGGTATCCTTGGTTGGGGCAGAGTGGACATTGTCCATTCATGTATGCCTGAGGAAAATTGTTGTTGTAGTAATACTGGCCAGTGATATTCATGTTTATTGGTCCATAATACACTTGGTCTATGGTCAGTGTATTCAACTGATCAAAATGCTGCATTTCCAGGAATTTGTTGTGCGCTTTCTGCTCTTGCACCAAAAACACTTGGCAAGCAAGTTGCTGAATAAGACTGAGTGTTTGTCTGCGTTCGTGTCCCATTAAACATATTGTGCTTTCGTCAACAACACGATACAATGTCAACAGGTATTCATGTTTCAACTCCTCTTCCCCGATGAAGTGGTTATTCAGGTAAGATTCTAACTTTTGCCGCTGTTGAGTAATGTCATTAAAGTCAATGAAAAATCGTGAGCACATGTACCTTTCTGTTTGCCGAACATCCATACTGTCTGCCGGCGTGAAGCTCCGCGTAAGCAAATTACAGTACTTCAAAAGGCCGCCACCACGTATTTCCTCGGGATTGCGTGTCGCTATGAGCTTCGAATTCAAATGCGTCCAGGCCTCGTTGAAATCTCCATACACACTTTCAGCGACAAGTGTTGGGTAAATGTTCTCACTCATTGGTGTCTGGGGGTCGGAAATGTCATAAAATGTCAATAGGCTATCGAGAATGATCTGGAACGAATCAACACTGAATTCATATTGTCGTTTCATTTTGTCAACGAATTTCAGTTCGACATTCTTACCCTTGTTATTCGACAGAGATATCAAACTCCATCTATCACCATTTGGCTCATTGCAAACTTTCACCATTTTCTGAACATACGCTTCCTTCAAACTACAACTGCTCATTTTCTCCCTGTTGACTCCGTCAGGGAGAAAGTCAACAAGGCAACTCAGCACACAATTTTTTATTTTTTGAAGATCATTGTTATTCGCAAGATCCACACCAAAAATCAAATCCAAATCGTTGTACGGTTGTATATTTTCGTTGCCGTTTCCAAGAATATAACTTGCTGCACCCCCATTTAACCGAATATCCCTGACACTTACCCCTTCAGTCCGTAACTTTTCTCTCACAACTTGCACCAAATCCTTCAATTTTACTTCCAGGGTTGGAAAGTTTCCTCGTCCGTGGATTGGAATGGCATCCTCCATAACTTTGTCAAGTTTATTTACTTGTTCATAACACAGCACCTGAAAAGGACCGCGTCTTGTAGTGTCCTCTGTTGCCATTATTTTAAACTTTTCAAAAGTCAAATTAAAATATTTCTGAATGCAGCAGGAATAAAAATATGGTCTTTCTTTCACAACTCCAATTCGTAAACTGACATCCGTACGACTGCTCTTATCGATCAGCTGTGATCCAGCGCAGGGAACCAGGCGGTTAAATACTCCGCGGGATTTCACACAATTTCGAAATACGTCTCACAATCTGTAATGGAAATGAAGGTTAAAATTATGTTATTGAAACTGTTTGTTTTAAGTTCCTGTGTGTGTAATTTCCGCTCAAATTAATGAAATATATGATAAATGGGATACCAATTAAGAACTACTTTCGACTATACTTTCGTTTTATTGCGCAAGAGCGCGCGCAGTAAAACCACAAGGGCATGAGGACTTATTGCATTCTACCACTGCAGTACATCGGGGTTCTTATACTATACAGAAGTTGAGAATCCTGAGTAGAACTAGAGAACTAGATCTATTGTATATAAACTGAGATGAAAAATAACCACATAATCACAATTTGCCTACACTACACACTTAATTCCACATAATATGAGGGTACCCCCCCCCCCCCCTTTGGCATCTGGAGTACTGGCTTTTTTTGGGCATGGCATCTGGAATACTATTTGAACCCCCCCCCCCCCCCCCCCCCCCCCCCACTTGGCATCTGGAGTACTGGCTTTTTTTGGGCATGGCATCTGGAATACTCCCTAACAGAGGGTTGGCATCTGGAATACTATTTGAACCATGCGAGGCCGCGCAGCGGCCGGAGGGCCCGCAGGGCCGCTCTCTAGGGGGGATGCCCCTCGGAAAATTTTGAAACCTAGGTGCTCTGAAATGGCATTTCCAGCAATCTGAGACATAAATTAGCTTAAATTTAATTTTTTGGATGGAAAAAAATATTTTTTGAGAAAAATACGGCGTACGCGTATGAAAAACTGCGATGTCGGCGTACGGCGTACCACAACCCGGCGTACGGAATACTGGCTAATATGGGTCGGAATCCGGCGTACGAAAAGGGGGTCGGTACCCTCTAATATCGCAGAAATACAGCTAGTCGGAGAAAAGGGAAAACTGTGTCGTTGTAGTCTTTTTAATCACTTCCTACACGAAATTCATAAATGTTTCGGTTTGAAAATTCGAGCCATTTCATTAATCACAGACCTAATGTAGATTCTCCATTTGAGTCCTGTTGTTAATGCTAATTAACAGATTCAATGTTTGTATTCTCTTTTAACAAATCCTTGATAGATTCACCGACTTTGTAATTCGGTCTGTGATAGACTGTAACATTTTACCGCCTAGCTAAGTTTGCTCATTTGCTGAGTCAATCCACAGACATATTAATACAAAATTGTTAATACAAAATTGTTATTAGGTCTGTGGTCAATCGTCGATAAGGATTTATATTTCGCCTGCAAATTAGCCAAGTCGAATATCGGCAGAGATGAAATAAATCTTCTCTTATTTTTCAGATATGATTAGAGACATAATGTGTTTAAACATATCTGATAAAATATGTTTTCTTACGGACTAAAAGTCAATCCATCTTGCCTATGTAATGTGGGTGTAATTCAACAAAAGATGAAATTCTCTTTCTTTCCCTGGTAAAAATAGGCCTATCCATATATGTGTTGCCATTTTAACAAGCCGATGCAAACATATACAAATAGCAATACGCCCCTACACCCACCCCCCACCCCCACCCCCACCCACCCCCACACAAATCGTACTTTGTCATTTAGATTATATGTGGAACAACCCTCCGAGTCGAATGAGTCAAAGAGAGACAACTCTAACAATACACGTACATTAGTCGTATTGTTGTTATCTGTTAACGATTTTTTTCTGGTCGTTCGAAGGTCACGTACTTAGTATGGTGTTTTACATCATAAGGTTAAGAGCACCCACTTTTCCTCGGTAGAACTTGTACTGTACACCTCCCGCCATCCGTAAAAATCGACACTTCCTCACAACGCAACGTCGTTAACCACTCGACCAGGGACAGGGATAACGTAGCATATTATATGCACGGATACTGGCCTGCTGCTGCTGCTGCTGCGGTTGCTCATGGCTGCTGCTGTTGCTGCATTGAATGAATGCTGCTGCTAACCCTAACCCTAACCCTAACCCAAACCATTTTTTTTTTGGCCTTACGCACCGGGGATAATTTAAACATTTTACTACCGATTCAGTTTAATTCAAATTTAAAGGGACACATGGCAATCTTGATTATTCTAAAACTTCTTCAGTGGCTCTACGTAAGGGATTTACATTTGCATCTTGGATTATTAATTTGTTTGTTGCTTCCAAGAAATCACATTTTCAGTATGTATTGACATTCACACAAGCGTTTGTTTAGTATAATAATAATAATAATAATAATCTTTATTTCCTCCATGGATTATCAAGCCAAATATTTGTGGCTTTAAAGTACAAATCTCCCTGAAGTCGGTGCTAGAAGGCGTCTCATGAACAGACTCAATAAAACCGAGTCTGTTACTATCATCTATTTGTTTGTGTTTGTTGCTTCCAACTGATCCCTTTTCAGTATTTATTGCAATATGAAGCCATGTGGAAATGTCTTTTTTAAATATATTATATACTTCACCATACTTAATATGTATGTGTTTTGCTGACATTGCATAATTATTGTAAATATTACTTTTGTAGATCTAGACTAACATAAAACTGATCAAAGATACTTACTATATTTATCCAAATATCCAATTAATTTATCCAAACAATATACTTCGTCTATGAACCGTATTGTCTTTATACCAGTGTCACAGCAGAATGTTTCTATTAGAATGAGCTGAAAGTCAAAGACACTCGGGAATCTGTATGTAACTGCGTAGTATTTCTTGAAATAATTTGGGCTATTTTTGGACTGCAGACCCCGTAGGCGTTTTGTCAATGAACTGCTTGCGGATCGATAAGATACTATCAGCTGCTTGGCGAACTCGAGGGATATTGCTACTATACAGAGTGCATAGCAGCCTTCCCTTCCTATTTTCCCGATACTCAAACATCAGTTGCGTGTTTACCCACCCGCTCATGTGACGTCAGTTCATTTATCCAACCATAAAATAAGTTGTAAAAACATGTTTCCATATTTGGAAACAATTACCTTATCGATCTGTTGCTATGGCAATGAAATCTCGCGTGACGTCAATGCTTCAAATACGTATCTATTATGGCAGGTATTCATTTTATGAATGGAAGATCCTGAATCCGTTATCGTAGGAGTGACGAGTACTTCAAGCCATGTAATCGCCGCTAAATGAAATGCAGACGACACTGCCAGGAGATATGTCAGACGACATCGATTGATTGGGGGAAAATTGAATCCCAAGATACTTCGGAGTGGATAGGGGGATACTTGACACTTATTATTCAATAGCTTTGTTATGATAAAGTTAAAAAAAAGAGTTGTATACCTCCAAAGACGTCAGCAAACCGCCGGACAGTTTGTCTTACTTTTTTTATTGCACCTCGCTACAATTCCGATTCAATTTAAGGCGTTAGTAACAAACATGATAAGTAAATTAATAATGTTTTTAAACTGTCAGCGTCATGACGTCAAATTGAGCGAAATGGTTAAATATCGGTGTTTGCCTTAAAAAAGGTGCTCGATGCAATAAATCAGTTATTGGGTTTGTTACTGACCCCCTACAGAAATATGTGGGGTCAGTCAGATATATAGGTGGACTCGGCCATTCCTTCGCCCCCTATACATCTTACTGACCCCACATATTTATGTAGGGGGTCAGTAACAAACCCAATAACTAATATTATTATACCTCACATAAGACGCCCATGCTAAATCCCCATAGACAACATTGTGTAATTTCTTACTATCTCACGCGAGGATGATAGTACAGGGTGATAGTAAATCGCAGGGTGATAGTAAAATAATTATCACATGCGCAGCTTTGATGCGCGCTGTTTCGGTGACGTCATCCACTCAGTATGGTGAAATTGCTATTTTTAACTCATCATAACTTCAAAAGTACTTGACCGATTTCAATAAACTACCACTCATTTTCTTCGTTACATTATTTCCGATAAAACGCTATAACATTCATAGCAACTTTTAGAAAATAAAGAATCTGGCAAAGTGAAATCGGTACTGAAAATGAATCTTGTTTTTGCCCGAGAGGATTTCGGTATAATAAAATAAATATCACATTCATGAGAGGGAGATAGTAATAATGTTCACCCTTCGGATATTGGCTATCTTCGCCTCGGTCGATAATCATATCCTCAGGGTGAACATTCTTACTAATGTGATATTTATATAATAGCGAGACGCGGGAAAAGGTGCCATTTCCTGATCAGAGCTCTCCCTAGATGGTTAACTTTGTAGGTTCTAAAACGTGTTCGAATTAAATGTATCCAGAACAAATATATGCTGCCATATTTGTTTAGATGCCCATTTCATCTCAAATCTTTGAATTAGCATCAGTTTTTTTAAAAAGTATCTGTAACCTCCGTGGACCGGTGCCACTGAGTTTCGTCGGTGTGTTCTTGGGCAAGACACTTTCCCTTAGCCTCGTCCATCGGATGGGAACGTAAACCGCGCGGTCCCGTGAATCGGTCTATCCTCCGAGCACGTTAAAGGACCATAGGAATCTATTCGATAATAAAAGTAGGGCACGGTTTCCGGATTCCTATGTATCCTTCCCCTCTCGCGGCTCTAAATAACCTATATTGTGTTGATGAGCCGTTAAACAACATTCAATTATTCTTTTTAAATCGCGGTGTCCTGTAAGATTTTCTACTCGCATATTTGCAATAATTACCGTATTGTTTCTAATTAGCGCTCCCCCTCCAATTAGGTCCCCCCCCCCCCCCCCCCCCCCCCCCCCACCGACCCCACCTAACTTTAAAAAAAATAATAATCTTACATTGAGGTGTAAAAGTGGTTAATATCCAAGAAAAGTGGTTAATATTCAAGAAATTAAAAACGAAAAGCGTTCTAATACCCCCCCCCCCCCCCCCCCACACACACATTTCAGAAAATGTCACGCCCTCGGGTGCGCTAATTAGAAACAATATGGTATTCATAATTATTTGAATAGCTCAAAGCAAACTAGACAATGTCCCGCTAACCTTTGTTGATAATCATAAACATCTAGGAGTAACACTTAGCAATAACGGACGGTAAATGGCACAAACACGTTAAAAATATTGTTGCTTCTGCGCCAAAGGTGCTTTGGTTAATGAGAATGCTTAAATACAAAGTAGCGCGTAAAACTCTTAATCAGATATACTTGTCTTATATGCGACCAATATTGGAACATGGGATGGCTGTACTTCACTAGAAAAAGATAGCTTGGAAAAGTTACAATATGAGGCAGCTCGTGTTGTGACGGGTCTAACCCGATCTGTATCCATACATCGCTTAATATCTGAAATAGGATGGGTTTCACTTTCTGATAGAAGGGAAATGCAAAAACTTATTTCAGCTTATAATGTTGAAAATGGAACCGTTCCAAATTACATTTCAAACATTTTCCCACAGCTAGTTGGAGATGCCAGCGCATACAATCTCAGAAATAAGGATAACTACGACACTAAATAAATAGTTTGTTCCTTTTTCTCTTAAACTATGGAATGACTTGCCAATAGAAATACGAAACTCTGAAAGTATCGCAATTTTTAAGAATGAATGAATGATTGAATGGTGTTTTACGGCACGTCGACACATAAATAGGTCATATTGTGCGCAAAAAATTATGAAAAATGAAGTATTAATTAAAAATTAATGTAAATATATAAAGATAAAACTATTAAAAAATAAGGGATGATAAGGTGTAATATAAACTATGTATGTAAATCAACAAATGCCCGTCAACGGGTATATAAACAAGTAAATATATATAAGAACACATTACAATGATTTATATAGTCTGATCTCTTTCAGGAAATCTAAAACAAGACTAAAATCTACAGTATCAAATAACTCTTTCATAGTATTAACATTGTAGAACCTTTGACGCATAGGATCAAAGCCTACACATTCCAATAAGATGTGTTTGACCGTTAACGGTGCAAAGCAGGGTATACATTCTGGTAATTGCTCATCTTGTAATAAATATGAATGAGTATAACGTGTAGAAGACCGTTAACATCTGTGGCTTTTAGTACAAAGTGCCTCCATACTACTTTTGTGGACAAAGATTATTTGTTATTTTACATGCCAGAATGAGGATTTTTTGTAGCAATTTCAATAACGATTTATACCTTGACCGACCATTTACGGGATTCACCGACTTGCGAGTGCGGCTTTGAAGTAGAAGATGCTGAACACTATTTTCATCTATTTCAGACTACCCATTAAATGTAAGCGCACTCCTTTATAGTCGTGAACAGATAACTGACAGTGAAAAATAAATCCCTCTTCGAAGCAGTTCAAACATATACACGAGAAACACATAGGTTTACATAGGCGTCTGATTCTCTGACGCATTTCGACACTACACACATGACATTGTAGTGTTTGTTGTTGTTGTTCTTGTTATGTTATAGAGCAGTTGATACAATATGAAAGCGTTCATGTTTTCTAACTGATTGGAACTTAGAGTTTGGGAAACTCTCTCTCTCTCTCTCTCTCTCTCTCTCTCTCTCTCTCTCTCTCTCTTATATATATATGGTGTTAACTATTCATCATTCTCTCTCTCAATATATTAGTTGCCATTGTAATTTATTGCACCAACAGCTAAGGTCATATGACGACTTTCCAGCTTCCACTGGTGGAGGAAAACCCCCAGGTGCCCCTCCGGGCAATTTTCGTGCACGGGCGGGCACCTGGGTAGAACTGTAGAACTACCAACGTTCCGCAAGCCAGCTGGATAGCTTCCTCACATAAAGATTCCTAGAAAATATGTATACATACGTTTCTCATAATCATGGAGCATACGGATCCACTCATCCAGACCATAATACACTTACCTACACTTCTGATAATCATGTGACGATCCTATCTCTTATACGGATCCACTCATCCAGACCATAATGCACGTACCTACACTTCTAATAATCATGTGACGATCCTTATACGGATCCACTCATCCAGACCATGATACATGTACCTACGCTTCTGACAATCATGCAGCAGTTCTATCTCTTATACGGGTCCACTCATCCAGACCATAATACATGTACCTACACTTCATAATCATGTGACGATCCTATCTCCTCTACGGGTCCACTCGTCCAGATCATAATACATGTACCTACACTTATGATAATCATGTGACGATCCTATCTCCTCTACGGGTCCATTCGACCAGACTCTTAATAAATGTATCTACACTTATGATAATCATGTGACGATCCTATCTCCTCTACGGGTCCATTCGTCCAGACCCGTAATCCTCTACGGGTCCACTCGTCCAGAACCTTAATAAATGTATCTACACTTATGATAATCATGTGACAATCGTATCTCCTCTACGGGTCCACTCGTCCAGAACCTTAATAAATGTACCTACACTTATGATATTCATGTGACAATTGTATCCTCTACGGGTCCACTCGTCCAGACCCTTAATACATGTATCGATCTACACAACTGATAATCATGTGACAGTCCTTTCTCTTATATGGGTCTACTCACCCAGACCC